>CM034152.1:726422971-726629150 GCA_019776745.2 Taxus chinensis | reverse complement strand
TCTCACTGTTGTTGATTGAGAAGTGTGATAAGAATTTATCAGCCAATGATATAAAGGTCCTAATAGACTGAATAAGAAGGTCGTAAAACCATTCTAAGTCCTAGTCTTTGAGACTTTGTGGGAAAGTTTTGGTAAGAAACCTTATCATTACAGGCATAATTGAGACATGTTGCATGAAAGGAGTGGAGATGTTTTGGATCTCCTTTACCTTCGTAGATAGGGAGCTTAAGAGCAACAAAACCCATAGGTAAAGGATGATTTAACAAAAATAGATTTTATGCTAAACCCTAATTACAGAGTCACAATGAAAGGATAACCAATGAAACACAAATTTGACCTAAGCAATAAGCAAGATAAAATTGAAATCCTAGGTGCAAGAGAGAGAAATAAGATACTTAGCTGATTCCCAATAATCCCGAAGGTGTGCAGAGTTGGGAAATTGATGGAACAGGAAGGCAAACTATCACAACCGAGCCTAGAAAATTGTAGAACTGTCGAGACCCAGGGCGCCTGGATTAGGTCAGGGGTGCTTGGGGGCGCTAGTGATTGCCTCTAGCGCCCTGTGACCCGCTCAAAACCTTAGAAAATGATTTTTACAGTGTCGCTTCAATGTCGCCAACCTTCGTTGTTGATCGCCTATATGTCACTATATGATCCTCGAGCTCGCTTGTAACCTGGAAATCAAATGATATCCTGCAAAACCCCAAAACACATCAAATCCCAAAAATAAAAAGATGCAAATGGGGAGTCGGACTGTCCTTGACGATCACCTGATTGAGTGTACTTACGATCCGGGTGTTTCACTATATCTTAGACTCCATGTAGTTCTGCGTGTCTGTGTAGAATCGTGCCCTAGGTAGCTCTTGTGTCAGACAAACTTGATTAGTGAGCAAGTACCTAGATGTAGAAATGTAAGTAGAATGTGTAGATGTTAAAATGAACTTCCCCTCCTATGCGTGTATTTAGAAGAATGCAATCCCTTGCCCCTTGTATGAATGCTAGATGGATGTTTTGATGCTCTTGTAAATGCCTTTAAATGCAACCTTAGGTGGCGATAGTAAATGCTTAGAGCTTTGTCCCTCTTAATGGTCACATAGCTTTATATTTATATGATTCCCTTGCTTGAATTTTGTAATTAACGACTAAAAATGCCGACCCATAAGAAAATAAGATGCCCAATGGTTAGAAGAGGCCCAAAAGAGGCGAGCAAGATACTAAAGAGGTTGGGGGCGCCCAGAAGGATGGGGGCGCCTGAGTGTTGGTGTCCTGGCTGAGCGTTGGTGTCTAGACTCAGAAAAGCTGAAGTATCGAAAGTTAGACAGGGTAGTAGGGTGTGTAAGACCAAGAAAGAAACCCGAAAGCAAGCAAAGAGGCCAAAGATGATGGTCAATTAGTACTTTTCTCATTTAGGAATCATATGAATAGTAGTATGTGATTAGGACCTAGAAATGTACCTAAAGTGCGTGATTTAGTGTCTACATTTGCTCCCACTTTATGTTGTTGAGTGAATGCTTGATAACATAAAGTAGATAAGAGATGCGTACCTGATAACCATGTAGATTGATGGAAAAAGCAGCGTGCCGAGGAGACAAGAAAAAGCGTGGAGTGATAAAAATGAAGCGTGGAAGCTAGAGAAGAGGAAGTGACCCTAGGGGTGAAAGCGTATGTGTTGTGTGTCATGTTGTACCTATTGTCGATGTCACTTAATGTTTGATGATGTGACTATTGTTTCCCATAAGAATGGACAAAAAGAGAAGAGAAAAAGAGTAGTCAAAGTCAGTGTATGTGAAAAATTTGATCCAAATATGAAAATGTTGTAGAAATGTGAAAAAGGAACATGTTTTATGGGCGATCTCATGAGTAAGTGTGAGTTTTTTGGGTGATCTCATGCCAAGTGTGAGTTTTTTTGGGCGATCTCATGACAAGTGTGAGTTTTTTGGGTGATCTCACGCCATGACAGAAGAGCGTAGGGAGAAAGGTCTAGTGTTATTCTCCATCCTTTGACTGCTTCTTGATGATTTATACACCACTACAGATGGTGTGATCCTGCTTTGTTCATGTTTGATCCATTTCAATCCAACGCAAAAATAGAAAAAGGGAGATAACATGCATGCTGAGTGCTGGAGGATTGTGCCTATTCGGTGAAAAACAATGTGTAAATTGTGTAAAATTGTGCCAATTTGAGAAAAACTGTGTAACTGCCCCCTGGTCATAAGCGCCTAGGAAGGGTCAGGGGTGCCCGAGTGTTCATGTCTGATTCTGGGCACTGACGTCTGTGCAAAACTAAAGACCCAAGTCAGATTTTGAGCCATTTCTGAAACTTGAAAACTGTGTTGTTCTTGTACTGAACTGTGTTGTACTGTGACTGTGAATTGTTGTATGGGGTGACTGATTCACCCAATGTATGCCCCCCTCATTTGGGGTGCATGCGACATCATGAGGAGAATGCGGCCCAAAGGAGGACTGGCCGTTGAACTGAAACTGATGCCCTGTAGGGGGGAGGGAATGTGCTTGGTAAAAACCAAGGCACACACAAACAAAGTGGCTGGGAATTAAGTGGTAGTGTAAACAAGACAAGTACACATATATAAAATAATGTGTAAGCGAGCACGCAAGAAGACAAAGTAGAGTAGCAATAGTGCAGACAAAGTAGACCGCGAAAAATGGGTTTCAAACATGGGACATCGTTCACAATGTCGTAAGACAATCAGGGCTGAAGCAGCCAAAAGCATACAATGTGCACACAAGACAAAGGGAAAAGCCCGCAAACAATGGCAAACAATGACAAGCAATGATAAACAATAACAAGCAGAGTAACAACCATGGTAGCAATATAGACTTGCAAAGCAAATGTTGCACATGAAACACCTGTTAGCATGTTAGAAAGATAGAAAGTATGTCAAAGCATGTATTGTCCGATATAGAGTAGTGTACTATGAAGAATATGAAACAGTACCAAATGAAATAATAACACCTGTAGTGCGTACCAAAGTGGATGCCCCCAGGAGCTGCTGTGGTACTAGTAAGAGGTACTGTGCCAAACATCCATGGTGCATGTAGGGATCTGTGTAAAGTGTGCATTCACAACTAGTAGGCAAGTGAACGCACGTGTATATAAAAAAGATAATGACATACAAAATATTTGTCTATCATGTACGACTAACAAAATGTACATGCAACGAGTAAATGCAAACAAGACTAAGTGCAACCAAGATATGTAGTATGTTGTGGATGAAATGATAATGGAATGCAATGTGAATGTGATAGGAGCAATGTGCCCCCCGAGCATATGTGTATGCATAAGATGAGGTTCGTTTATAAAAGACCACTCAGTAGTCAAGAATGAACCATAGAACAATAGTGTGTCATTGAGAAATGGTTTGAATTGTGTGCTAGATAGATATGATCGTGAAACATATAGCATAAAGAGTGCGAGTGATTGGAGGTGAGATTCATTTCAGATTGAGACCCTCAACAGTCGAGTATGAACCGTGGAACTCGAGTGTATCATAGGGAAGTGTGTCGTGTGAATGCGAGAGAGAGATATGTCGTGAATGTGCCGAGTGTGAAATGTGCAGTGTGTGAAGTTCATGTATGTAGTATGCCCTCAACAGTCAAGTGTGAACCGTAGTAGGAGAGTGCGTCATAGGGTAATGACGATACAAGAGTGCATCAAATGATGAGTAGAAGAAACAAAGACCTTAGAATGCTAGGAGGGGGGAAATAAGCATGATGCCCCCCAAGTGCGTGATATGAATAAGCTATCCGATAAAAGTGAAGGGCAAGGGTCCTCTACCTGATGCTTACGGAGATAAAGGCGTGTGACCATGCTCTAAGACCGGTGGTGTATGAGGCAGATGTTATGTCGGTGAATGAGACTTATGTGAAGAACAGTTATGTGAAGACAACCAAGGAGGTGATGTACATCTATGTGAAGAAGACCGCGGAGATGTAGTCCTATGTGGAGGAGACCGAGAAGGTGATGAACACCAATGTGAAGAAAAACGAGGAGGTGATGTATGCTTGTGTGAAGGAGTAGTCCGAGTAGAGTACCTAGACTGATTGCGATGGACTAGTGGACCGATGAGGCTGAGTAGATCGTGTGTGGATAGGAGAGCTAGGAGCAGATTGTGCTTTAGATTTGAGAGGTCTAGGGGACCTAGATGCTCTAGCGAGTGCAATGACAACCTCGAGTGGAGGCAGAGGCAATGTAGTGGACGATGGAACACCTTGGATAAAGACAACTTGTTTATCATGGATGAACTTAAGACACAAGTAAGTGATGAAAAAGATAGATTTGGTAGTGCGGAGCCAAGGAAGACCTAAGAGCAGGTCATAACCTTAGATTGAAGGTGCCACAACGAATGACACGAGCATGGTGAGAGGACCAACCGTGATTGGAAGCTTGACATGACCATAGAAGTTGGAAATTGGATATGTAATTTGTGAGAGTGGACAATCAATAGCAATGAGAAGTGCAAGAGAACACACTCAAAGAGGAGATGATGAGTTGATCTTAGTATTGTTAATAACATGAAATTCGATAAAAACATTGATATGTAATGTATTAAAAGAGAATGAAGCATGATAGTCGTGATCAAAGAATGTAATGAGAGGTGGAGATGGTTCGGCATGCGCAACATAAAAATCAAGGGCCCTTGATGGAGGCACCGTGCGATATGTATGATTAGCTGAAGGATCAGCCACTTTCTTGTCATGCTTAGGAAGAGGATCATTAAAAATTTTGAGCTTTTTATTGGCATTGACCGAAAGCTGTGATGTCGAAGGTTCAGGAAGCTCAATTGCATTATTGTCAATTAGATCTTGAATAAGATGTCGAAGCTTGAAACATCTATCCATGTGGAATGCCCGACGCATTGATGATAATCACATTTGAATTTTTCGTTATAGTTGCAGCCCTTAGGGGCAAGATGGATCTAATCAAGTGGAGGTGGAAGCATGATAAAATTGCTCTTAACAAGTTGTGGCAACAAAATATGCAGAGCACATAGGCAATTTCGTGAATGTACGCTTTTGAGGTTGCCATTGAAGCTTTTTAGGAGTAATAACAATGTCGATAGTTGGTTTTGCTTTAGATGGCTTGAAAACTGATTTGCTTTGAAATCGAGCAGAAGATTAAGCCTGCTCATGATATTTAAGCTTGCCCATGGAGAGATAGTTTGTCTTCACGAAACTTAAGAGTGTGATGTAGATGATCGAATGAAGGAGATGTGGCAAAGATGACGCTCTCCTGTAAAGGAGGTAAGAGACTTTGGACAAATAGATCTTGAAGCTCAAAGTCCGCGAGTACATTAGACATCTTAGCTAAGTTGTTCTTATAACGTAAAACATAGTCTGCTACATGTTCATTAGATTCTTGCTTGAGTTGTGCTAATTGAGCATAGGAGATCTTAGTGCCGATATTGATTGAAAAATGTGCGAGAAAAACATCGGCCAAATGTGTAAAAGATGTTACCGAGTGGACAGGTAGGTCGTAGAACCAACACATTGCATAATCTTAGAGATTGCGAGGAAAGAGCTTCGTGAGTAAAGTATGATCATCCGCATAATCTAGACATGCAACATGGAATGCTCGGAGATGCTTTTGAGGATCGCCATGGCCATTGAAAATAGGCAGCTTAGGGGTGACGAAATTGGGAGAAATTGCATACGCAGAAATGGCCGGTGTGAAAGGAGTATGGAGGAGTAGAGTGGAGTTGAGATGGAGATGCACGAGAAGTAGCCTGTTGAAGTTAATGAATTTGAGCTTGCAAGTCTTGGTAGAGAGAGGCTAGATGCTGAGTGTTATCAGAAGAGACTTTGTTGCGTTTGAGAAACAAGAGGTGGACTGAAGTGATTGGTAGGAGTAGGAACAAATATGAGAATAGTAGAAGTAGGTGGAGGAGTGGAAACAGGGGGTTGAGTAGCAATAGCCATAGAGGCGGGGATGGATGCAGGAACATTAAGCTCAGTCAAATTGATGGCTTCCTCATGAGCAACAAATAAACGCAATCTAGATCCTGAGGATGTTTAGCAAGATGATCATTAAGCTCTTGAAGGTGGGTTTCAGTAAAGTCACCATAAGATTGAGCCATGATGGAAGAAGAAGAGAGTATTCGAAGGACGGGTTCACCAAGTGATTTAATAAAAATAGATTTTATGCTAAACCCTAATTGCAGAGTCACAATAATATAATAAACACATATTTGACCTAAGCAATAAGCAAGATAAAATTGAAACCCTAAGTGCAAGAGAGGGAAATAAAATACTTAGCTGATTTGCAATAATCCTGGAGGTGTGCAGAGATGGAAAACTGATGGAATAGGAAGGCAGACTGTCACAACTGAGACCAAAAAATTGCAGAATTGTCGAAAATGCCGGGATTAGGGTGCTTAGATCAGGTTAGGGGCGCCTGGGGTGTTGGTGGCGGTACTTCGGGGCACTCGTGACTGCTCAAACCTCAGAAAATAATTTTTACAATGTCGCTTCAATGTTTCCAAACCTTTGCTGTTGATAGCTCGTATGTCATCTATATGTTCGAGCTTCGCTTGTAACTTGCAAAACAAATGATCTGTTGCAAAACCCCAAAACACATGAAATCCCAAAAAGAAAAAGATGCAAATGGGGGCTCGGACTGACCTTGGCGATCACCCGACTGAGTGAACTTATGATATGAGCGTTGCACTACATCTTATACTCTATGTAGTTCTGTGCATGTGTGTGTAGAATCGTGCCCTAGGTAGCTCTTGTGCCAGACACACTTGAATAGCGAGCAAGTAGCTAGATGTAGAAATGTAAGTAGAATGTGTGGATGTCAAAATGAACTTCCCCTCCTATGTGTGTATGCAAAGAATGCAGTCCCCTGTCCCTTGTATGAATGCTAGATGGATGCTTTGATGCTGTTGTAAATGCCTTTGAATGCAACCTTAGGTGGTGATTGTAAATGCTTAGAGCTTAGTCCCTCATAATGGTCACATAGCTTTATACTTATATGAATCCCGTGCTTGAATTTCGTAATTAACCACTAAAAGGCTGACCCATTAGAAAACAAGATGCCCAAATAAGATGCCCAACAGAAGAAGAGCCCAAAAGAGGCAAGCAAGATACAAAGAGTTTGGGGGCACCTAGAAGGACAGGGGCGCCTGGGCACTGGTGTCTTGGTTGGGCGCTGGTGTCTAGACTTAAAAAAATTGAAGTATCGAAAATCAGATTGGGTAGTAGGGTGTGTAAGACCAAGGAAAGAAACCAAAAAGCAAGCAAAGAGGCCAAAGACAGTGGTCAATTAGTACATTTCTCACTTATGAATCATATGAATAATAGTATGTGATTAGGACCTAGAAATGTACCCAAAGTGCATGATTTAGTGTCTACAAAGGATAAGGAGCTACTTCAAACACCAATGGATTGTGAATAGTGCATGTGAATCCATGGCAGAAGAGTTCCCAAACCTAACTTGTTTTAGTTGAGACACAACTTGTAACTTATGAATGACTTGCATGAGGGAACATGCATCAACAATGATATTCAAAGATCATTGCTGCATAATAGGTGATGTAAAAGTAGTAGAAGTACGTGGAATAGACAGGAATGTGTTGACTAACTAGAGGTGTTGTCATAACCAGGGGTAGATGTAGGTGGAGTAGATGTAGATAGCTTATTGATTACTCGAAAGGGAGTTGTCCCTTGGTGTGATTGATCTTTGCGAGCTTTAGCTTCAAGGAGGAGCTTGAGGATTTTAGGAATGTATTGTGGATTTGCTTGAAGACCTTTGTGAAAGTTAGACAAGAATTGAATTTGTTTAGGGTAACACCATGAACTTCATCAGGATGGACCTTTTAGAGTTTTCAGATTGACTAAGTTCGGTTTTTGAATTTTATCGTCAATAGAATGTAAGTGATCATCGTTATTTGGCACTCTTCAATGATATTTGTGCTATTAGTATTAGGAGAAGAAATGGTATCTATTGGAAGTGTGTTCTTGATAACAATGTATGGAAGTTGAGCATGTTCAACGGGCTGGCCACCAATCCTCACACTATGCCTATAGGGCATAGAATATCATCAGAGAAGAGAACAAAGTGTGGCCCAAATATGAAACCCTAGAAAGTATGTAAACTCTGGAATAGGTATAACATGAACGAAACCATAGGGAAAAATTGAAAGATCAGATTTGAAATATAAAAATCAGAGATGAAATCTGAAATGAAACCCTAAAAAAAATCAAAAACTTGAAACTCTAGAGGTTAGGGAAGGTTGTGTAAGATTAATAAGCTCTGAGTGGATTCACCAAATGTTCTATCCTAAATTCGATATTTAAAATAAAGCAACTTGAAACTAATGCATAATCAGATTTTATAAATAAATGCTCCAACATACAGATATTACAATACATGTACATGTAATACGGAAATAATATTCATTTAAGTTACATGAATAAAATACTATAAAACACGAGGATGAGTTGAATTAGCTTATGTGATGGGGGGTTGAGCGATGGGCACCCCATTAGGCCTATTTGGCAAAGGAGAGGGCGTGGTGCCCCAAGAGCCCGTTGGAGGGTGGTTGACTAATTGAGCCATGTTGGCTTGCATTTGGAGAAGTTGAGCCGTAGTAGCGCATTGTGTGTTGGCTCATTTTGTCACTGAGTTAAAGAATGAGGTTGATAGGGTCAGACTTGGAGGCATTTTCAGATGAACCTATTTCAGCGGCTTTCCCCTTTTCTACGTTATGGTCAAGTTGTTCGGAGACAAATTTGAGATGGCGTTTGCCAAGCGTTTCCTCTAATTGTCCCTTGTATTGAGGAAACTGAGATACAAATTTCTGAATCTCAAGAGGATGCTCAAAAGTGGAATCGTTCTAGTTTTCTTTCTCCTCATCCTTAGGTGGGCCATTGCGGCGGGTAGAAGGCTTCTTTCTAGGTGCTTCTACGACGCAACAGTCCATACAAAAGGTTAATTCAGCTTCAGGATGATGTCTGAGGAAAAGTCTGCACAACAAAGTCAGAGGACCCCAGGGTTAGATACTCCATGGTGAAGTGATTGATAATCTGGTTGAGAAAAGGTCCGAAAATTAAGGTTGTAGGGACAATCAGCCGTACATAAAAATGTACACAGGGGCCGAAGGCGTCTAGAAGCAAATCTGAGAAGATAGACAGGATCAGCCGTGCAGATAGGTTTGCACAGGAGCTGAAGGCATTTAGGTGAGTAAATCAAAAATAGATGGAGGGGCAATGGTGTCTGTGTCGATAGGTTTTTCTGAGGTTTTGTGGGCTTTTTGGTATTTACGTGAGATCAAATTTGGAGATGGGCGCTTTTAACAAGTCGTGCTCGATCAGATGATCTGTAAGATTCACGTCGGGTTCACTAGAGAATGTATGCGGGCCAAGAATTTGTCTCAATATCTTGCACTCCTAAATCATTCGTTCCACAAGGGTATTGAGGTAACGAGTAGGAAACACACATGTACTGACATACAAGGGGTAGACTTAAAGGGGCTACAGTGAGCACTAGGGTCACATAGCTAGAGAGCAGTAATCCCTACACTAGGTCAACCTAGGTTTTCCAAGGCCTGCGGTCAAGATAGAGGAACCCTACGAAGATATTAGTAGTTGGGTGTGGAGAAGTATAGATCATCAATAAATGAAAGAAGCATGCATGATACAATTGAAATGAAAATGATGGTAGCTAAGGAGCTGATAATGGATAAGAGTAGGATGTTAACTAGCATCCAAACATGTATAATACTAAGCTAACATAACACAATGAAAAAGGAAATGAACTTATCTATGCAAAATGACAAGAGATGGTTAGAGCATTCACCTTGTACCTGTAGGGTGGTCATTGATGCATCTATCTCTCTAGAGAAGTAGTACGCCGATAGAGAGTCGCTATTGGGTGAAGAAGGGGAACATCGTTCCTGTCCTAGACTCACTATAGGTGACCTAACAGTGCAAGCAACCATCCAAGAAGAAGACTATCTAATCCAATCTAAGTAAGATGTAAGATGAACCAAGAGCTAGGCGAGCAGATGTGACGATGGCGCAAAAGAGCAGAGCAAATGGCAGCCTGAATGATTCTAGCTTCCTTTTCTTATTAGTGTCAAATGAGGTGAGGGTATATATCGGAATGCCATTGCTCGTGGGTAATGGCGTCGGCCATGAGAAGATGTGACACTGACACCATCGCTCATGGGAGTTGGTGCCAGCCATAGGTGATAAAAATAGGTAATGTGTTGTGAAAAGTAAAAGTAGTGTGTCATAGATCGTTGATGTGAATAAGCAAAGTGTAGAGTGATGACATGCAAACAAGAGGTTGTGAATGTGATGTGCATGAGACCTAGGACGACAAGGATAACTAGTGCCAGGGAAACTAAGGCTAGGACCAAATAGCGACACTCTCTCCATGTATATGTCTCTAACCCATAATGGGTACGTGAATAACCATTCCCCATTCCCGGCAAGCCCCTTAAGGCACCCGCTCTAGAAATAGATGCATTAGTGACCCTTATTTGCACAAAGGAAATTGTTAGTAACAGGTATGAAAGATGAAAAGTGAAAAATTAGTGTATACACTGATGGTGGTCTCTATTTATTTGTTGTCACCTGATTGAGTAGCAGAGTATTTTAGCTTGCAAAAGTTTTGTTTGTGCATACTGTTTTAAAAGGTTTAATCTTTTAGCCATGTCCAAAATGTTGTCTTCTTATGATTGTACTAAAAAAGTTTATATTGTATGCTCAAGCCAGCTGAACTATTACCACCTCCAACTCAGAATCAACTAGCAGTCCTCTCTCCCTGAGTGAAAAACAAAAGACAATGGTTCAACAGATGAAATAACAAGAAGAAGAGCCACCCCACACAAGATGTAGGCCACCTTCAAGTGCCTCCATCCTTTGATATTAACAGTGATGAGATAGGAACAGAAGTTGCTACAATGAATGATGACGAGCTTGCGGTGATGATTATGTGTGGATCGGAGCCTTGATATAAAAAACCTGTCACTTCAACCATTTTCTTCAAGAAAGCAATTTTTCTCTTAGCCAAAAGGTGGTTGTCTATATAGACATAAAAATTATTCATTGTAGTGATGCTTTGCAAGATAATCCAATTCCAAGACCTAGGATTAAAGTCACAGGTGTCCCCTATCGGATGACACTTGTCCAACCAGGTCATTTTCAAGACCAATATTGGGAATATGCAAAGCATCCTTGACAACACTCTACATTCCCAACCATCTAGGGGTACTAGTTCATTAGGGACCCCAGATCTAAGCCCCAAGAACGGTAATATCTTTCTAAAACCCTAATTGCTCATAGTACTGTTAACTATAATATTTATGTGCCTGAGCAACCTATTCAAATCCTTGCCATAATTGAGAATTGTGACCCATCTTTATCCATTTCTGAGTTCATGAATTGATATTAATACAACAATATAATATCTAAATTAAATTAATGCTAGAATTGATATCTACATTTTGGTGAACCTGCTTATTTTTGAGGTCAATAGGATGCCAACCTAGGGCTTTGCTCTTCATCCTTGGAGGATTCAGAACCCTAAACCCCTCACTGGTTTATATATTAGACTTACTCTTTTAATTAAAACATTTATCCTATTAGGGTTTGGGTTATTGGTAGCTTCAGTTGGATCGAATAGCCTTGATGTCAGTACGAAGAGCCTCCTTCTCTAGTGAGAAGAGTGAAACATTTGATCGACCCTGATGGATGAAATGTTTAATGACAATTTGAACAAAATGCTGTACAATAAAAAAATAATACTCAATGCTATATTAGAGAATGAATATAATGATCCTGTCTATCTTGGCATTATGATCACCTTTGGGTCGATTATCTTCACTTGGTTCCTAGTAAAAATATGGTAGTAAACCTACTTAGGGGAGGAATAACCTCGATTGGTGTGACAAATGATAGTTGAGCAAGGTGAATTCCCTGGTGGCATCAGATATACAGAACATGCGAGATCATAACTAGACGCGTGCAGAATATGGATGTTTTTTTTGACGAGCAAAATGAAGAACAAAGATGACTGTGGAAATCGCAACTCTGCCTCCTTAACTATGGAAATCACAACTGCTAGAAAAAGCGAGTATGCCCTGCGAGGAAGGTCCCCGATTGATGGAAATCGTGACTATTCCTAATACTTCAGTCTAAGTAGCCGATATGACACCCCTAGGGCACCCGGTACTGGTACTCGGCCCCCGGATACGTGCCCAGAAACAGCCAGGATACGGCTAGGCAGGTTCGGGTGCAATTGCCGAGTACATCCTGGCCGTTTCCGCAGAGTTTCCAGGCCCAAAACTATTTTTAATTTAAAACGATTTTTTTGCTAGCTTAAATTTAATATATAATTACAGTTTTTGCAGCACCATTATTCTACAGAAGGTACAAAATACAAACCATCATAAACATGGATAAAAATAGCATGTATGAGATAAATCATAAATGTAATAATCACCTCGACTAGATATGGTAGGGACAAATAAAATTATGAATTTATGAGTAGTTTGTTGTGGTTATTTAGCTTGTTTTGTTTTTCATATGTATAATGTGGTTAATTCCTATCTAGCAGGCTGGAATTTATGCATTTTTAAATTATATATTTTGTACGGCCGTATCCAATGTCGTATTTGGGGCCAATTTTTTTTGCCATATCCGCGTATCGGATACTCCGTACCCGTTTCCAAAACGTATCGGCTACTTGGACTTTAGTTCAGATTGCAGGAACGTACATTTGTGACTCACAGGTAGTGTAACAACTGTAAATTTGTGTCTCACAGGGCAAGATTAAAACACTAGTTGTGAGCTCCTAACAACCAGTCGCGAAGCCCTTCCTTGCCAATGTTTGTTCCTGTGAGTCATTTTCGTGTCCCTAGCATTTTTGTGAGGCGCAATTCTATATTAATCAGGAGGTGATGACAAAACACCAGTCGTGAGGCCCTAGTTGCATTTATTATTTTGCCTCACGCGACATGGAGTTTTTATTAGCGACAAGCCTGCAGAGCCTTCCTCACAAGAGCAGAGCTTGACGGGAATGGGGGAAAGGCAGGAGCAGCTCGACGGGAGTGGGAGAGGACAGAGCCTGACGGGAATGGGGGTAGAGTCCGTTGACAAGAATGGTAGGAGGCACGATGGGAATGGCAGAGGGTAGAGCTCTGTTGACGAGAATGGCAGGAGGCACGACGGGAATGGTAGAGGGCCAAAAATCTTGAGTTGCCTATGCATTTGGTATCAGAGCATACTATTTGGTCTTGTGCCTGTAATGGAGGATTAAGAGTGCAATTTGAATGAATATCAATGAACCTCAATTTTTGCCCCTCAAAGCACCTCTCAACTCCATTTACGATCCAACACATGCAAATTTGTGTTCAAAGATTCGAGCTATACTTGTTGATAAAATCTTCATACATGTAGATCTGTTTAAAAATATGTGAATCCACAGTATTCATCTGTTTGGTTCTCCTCAAGCATCTATGTCAATACGTAGGCACAACACCATTGCATGTGACCAGGCTGGTAACTGTATTCTTCTGATTTGACGAATCCACTTTTGCTAAAAGCTTGTCTAAGGTCCGGTGAGGAGCAAGCATACATGTATGCTATTCCAGCTGTGCATCCCCATTCACCACAATGCGTAGCAGGCATACTGCGTGTTTTGGTTCTTTCTGAGAATTGAATGACGAAGGGATCTGAGGCATATCAAACAAAAGCTCATTGTTTTCAACTCTGCCAGGCCCAAGCTCACTACATTTATCTTAGCACTTTCATTTGTGGACTCACCTGCACGGGAACCACATTTCTTTTCTGCATGCTTTTCCATTAGAACATTGATAGACAACAAGTCCATCTTCCTACATGAAGACTTTTGTATCTCCTGGTGGCGTCATCTTTCAACACAGTATTCAACAAAATGAACTCAGCGTTTCCTTGGCATCGGATTCAAGTATTGCTCGGCTTGTTTGCATTGATATGTGGACTTCAACGCGGTGCTTCTCACTGGCTCGACTCCTTACAATGCCGTGATCAAACAACTTTCAAAAATTGCATTGGATTCTCCATTGTTTTACATGGGATTCTAAGTCAACTATGGCCATCCATCTTGGAATCCAAACCCATACGTCCTCACTGTCATCAACATTATATTCACTCGTAGGTTTATTAATAAACCTGTGGTTTTCTAAAACCAAGGTAGTTTTGCATAGTATTGTTGTAATAAGAGTAATGTCTATTTTGTTTGGTATATAGATATTTAAAGTCTTGTTTAAGTTTTCCAGTATGAAGTTTACATTTGTAATTATAGCTAAAAAGCTATATTAGAAATTTAAGTTTTTATAAGGTGTCATACAGTCAATCTAGTCATGGTTAATTTGTCCAAGTTATAAGTTAGTGTTGTTTTGTCATTATAAAGTTTGTCTAAATGTGTCATTTTGTCATCAAAAGAATCATTCGTTGAATACCTTGTATTATAATAAGTCACATTGTAGGTTGAGTCAAAAAGTAATTGTTAATTACTATATAATAGTAAATTACTTTATAATAGTAAATGTTTTATTGGGTAAGTATCTTATGTTCGATTTCTAAGTTCTTTGTCAATGTGTTGTTTAAAGTCGAGTCGAGTCATTTGGTGATGTCGAAAGTTTAAGCGTCTTTTTTGTAAAAGTTATCATATTGTCAATATCATCATTTTTTGTTATTGTATAAGTTTCATAATTGTGTTGTCGTTTTAACTTAGTCAAAATATTGTAAAAATATAAAAAATTGCCTCACGGACGCATTTTTGGTGTCACCCGACATCCTAATAAATCTGTGTTTCACATTGGGAGGAAGATATAATAAACAATGTGGAAACCTTTGAGCTTCACAGATTTATTCAGTTGAGTTAGCAACATGTCCAGCGAAGGATGGAGGCAACAGAGGAAGGAGGGTGATCAATGCCTCTCGTCAGTCACCAATGATAGGGCCACAGTCTGCATTGGTGACATCTTTTTCAGTTGTTTGCTCTATATTGTGGTGTGCAGAATAAGAACATAAGTATGTGCATGTTCGCTTGGAATGTGTGAGTATGATATTCTAGTATTTTCTCTTGAAGTGTTGTGATATGGCATGGAAGGTGAAGAACTGTAAAAACAATTGTATAGAAGGGCAACTGACTGCAAAGATCCTTTGACTGCCAAACTTCTTGGAAGTGTGATGTGCCAGTGATAAGTTCATTCTGATGAAGCGGGTGACCATGTGCAACAAGATCCAGACAGCAGTATCCAGACCTAAAAGTATGTGGTGGCATATGATTTTGTTTTCGGTGCTCCTTGCCCCATGTTGTTCACAAGGGGGGAATGTTAGGAAATATTAGTGTGAACGTTATAATGTTGTGTAAATGATGAGTTGTACAGAACAACTCATCATATCTTTTGCTGTTAGGAATATGTTTGGTTACGAGTTGTTGAAAACAACTCGTATAGAATTAGTGAGTAGTTATAGGAGCCTTAATAGGCTTTCTATTTTATAGGACATGTTAGTCCTATATATGTATTGTTATATCTTGAATTATAACGGAGAATAATGAATGATTTTCCTACGTAAAATTTTGAGTTGCCTCTGCACTGATTTGACATTCAACTGATTTAATGACCCCGCCATTTGTGGGGTAGACATCAGCTGCTGTTGCGTAGATCAGGCCATTGATATAAAAAACCAAATATGCATCTTTCGTCATAGACCATAAATCTGCATGCATATGTGATCGAACGTAACTTTAAACTTTAAAGACTTTAAGCATTGGCACAAAATCCTGAATGTTGGCCAGTGAGAGCATTGCTGGTCTGGCTGCCTGCTGCTGATGCAGAAATTGAGAATTTGAAGATTTTTCATTGCAATCTCTAAGGCACTATCTGCTTAAGCTTCGAGTCAAGTTCTGCGCCTTTTAGTGAGTTGGTTTCAATGGCTTTTTATTATTTCATTTTCAATTCTTAATACTTATTATGCGATACGAATGGATATGGTGCTTCCTCCTCTGTGGTGCATCTTGTGAAGTTAGCATATCAAATTATTGTGTCACGTTCTGGATCTAACAATAATCTGTAATTCTTCTGTCCAGTGATGCGTTGTAATGGAAGATTGATGTTACTTTTGAAACTGTGCCGACAAGATTCTTTTTTTCATTACTTTGTTGCTACTGGGAATGTGTTAAGAGTGGATGGATGCAGACTGCCTTTGCTTGCTTCTGTTTTCCTTCCTAGTATTGTTTTGGGAAAGGGCTGGTTCTTTGTCTGTGTTTTCTTCTTCACTGGTGCATTTTAATCACTTGAAAAGTTGAAACATTAATTCTTGAAGTTCTTGATGAACCTCATTCCATATTATCTTCTTGTAGCTGATGTATTCTCTGTGTATAATTTGTATACAGGAGATGTTTTAAGAATCAGTAGCAGGGATATATGTTGTCATAATTTGAGAATGCTGGTTTTGGATTTTTTGTACATTTACTCGTATTAGTAGATGCAAACACTTTACAGTTCAAGTAAAGCAAATTAAGTCCCGACTTTGGGCTTTGTTGTTTTCTTTCTTTGGCAGAGAATGTCTTCATATGAAAATGTGGTACCAGGAAAACTAAAGCTGAAAGGCAAAGCTCTGGATGTAAAAGCAGGCGGCATCAAGAAAAAGAAGAAACAAAAGAATCAATATGAACATGATTTGGCATTGCTCAAGATGGAGAAATCTTATGGAGGTACAGAGGATTCAGCATTTGATCCTCAGCTGACTGGAGAAGCTGAAATTGGAGGCGGTGAAGCACATCAATCTGTTTATGAGGATCATCGCACAGCAGCTGAAAAGCGATACGATGAACAAAGAGAAAAATTGGATGTCAGAAGGCTGGCAAGACTGGCAAATAAATCACACAGAGACCGAATTGAAGATTTCAACCAATATTTAGCTAATCTCAGTGAACATTATGACATTCCTAAAGTAGGGCCAGGATAGTTTGAAACTACTCTGTTATCCAACCTTTTCCTTGTGGTAGATGATAATCTAAGTGGATTACTTATCATTTATGTGGACAAGCAAGATAACTTTGATTTGGATTGAAAGTTCCATTCGTAGAAATGTAATATACTGTAAACTTTTATTGTCAACTCTAAGATGTCTCCATTAAATATTCAGATTCTGTTAACGCTTTAGACTTCTGCATTTACAATCTTCTATAATGTGTTATTTAAATTGCCGGTCAAATTTTTACTTTTTTTGGCAATGATCAACAAGATATTATCCATGATCCCCTCTTGCCACTGTTATTGAATGTGTGAAAAGGAGATCAGACTCCCTTCCCCCTCCCCCAGTTCTCCCCCTCGGGCATTCCTGGGATTCAAGGCATGTTGCTTGTAGAGCCATCGGAATGGTTTTACACCTTCAAATATCGAAAACATTGTGGGGCACTTCTATGCAAAGGCTGGAGTGCACCATAAATTCTTCGGACATAACTAGCTATAGCTAAGCATAACAATACAATGAGCCATCGGAAAGGTTTACACTTTCAAATGTCGAAAATATTTCAGGGCACTTCTATGCGAAGGCAGGAATGCTTCTTAAATTCTTCGGACATAACCAGCTATAGTCAAATCATAACAATACAATGATGGATGGTTTTACCTACTCTATTCACTTTAAATGTTTTGAAGAAAATATTAGTACAACTGAAAGTGTCTGAATGATTTTAATTATATTTTGCAAGCTAAATTATGTCATTGCATGTTCCCAGGCGTGATATTATTGGTACGTTCAAAGTAGACATCCTTGTCTATGTTTGATGTGTAATATAGATATGTTCACTGTATCTGAGGTATGCACGAACAAATTAACTATTGATAGGTGAAGGTTATGAGCTGCGAAAAGAATCATGTACAGCGAGATGCTTGCTAATACGGTGAATTAAAAACAACATAAAATTCAGAAATCCAAAAACTTATTGAATGCTAGTATAAGCTATATTTAAAATATACTATCAACAACTTTGCAAGCCAGCTTTATCCATCCGTCATTTAAGAGCTCGTAACCTCATGCAAATTTTTAAAACATTGTAAGCAGAGATCGTCTGAAAGTTTTAAATTGTAAAGAATAATTTAATACTAACGATCGTAGGACTTGCAAGACATTATTAAATTACTTGAGTTGTTTAAAGTTAAGATGTGCATGTTAGTGTACGGAGGGTGTAGGTGCAACAATGGAGGGAGAGCTTCTTTGAGGGTTTTGCCAATTTGAGGTTAAAAACTTATGAGGTTTATCTTTCTCACTTCTTTTGTAATCCAAATCTAGAAGAATTGATGAGGTTCGGCGTTTGGTTATGACATTGCAATTTGGGTATTCTCACCTCTCTTGTACACCAAGTGCAAAAGGATCGGCGAGGTTCAGAATAAAGGAATTTGAGGCTTCATCTCTGTTGTACATTCACATTCGTCCAAAGCTGAATATATGTAATGTCCCCATTCCTACTCAGGAGGCTTAACTCAGTCTTAGCCTTGATCATACCCAAGAGGCTAGAGACATTGGAGGCTATTGGGTATGGGTTTTCGTCACCATCTTCACCTTATGGTAAAAACTTCCGAGGCTTATCTTTCTCACTTCTTTTGTAACCAAATCCAAAAGGATTGACGAGTTTCGGAGCTTGGTAATGACATACCAATTCAAGTATCCTTACGTCTCTTGTACTCCAAGTGCAGAAGGATTGGCGAGGTTCAGACTAAAGGAATTTGAGCCTTCATCTCTGTTGTACATTCACGTTTGTCAAGCCAAATATATTTAAAATAATTTACATCATTTTAAATGACAAGGCCATTGGACAACCAATGCCACTCCTGTGATTTGGAGAGGACTCTTTCCCAGCTATAGGCTAGTATTTTGCCTAATAAAGTTATGCTACATTGGGGTTTTTGGAGAGATTTTGTGTCACATCAACCAATGGAGAAGCCGTTAAAAACAAGTAAAAATTTCTAGCGTTGTCCCAAGAAACATTTATCACATACCTGTGACAGAATATAAAAATTCAGTCCTCGGAATGCTCATTCAAGTTGGTATATTTTTATTATTCTTTTTTTATAAGTAGCCAATATTGAATAACATTTCACCATCCTGTCAATTTTTGCTTTAAATTTGTGACATATCTATCAATATATTAGATCAGAAAAATTGCGAATGTCTAAAATCAAATGTTAGTGTTTAGAAGCATGGCATTTATGTAGTGTCTGTCACAGTGAACTGTCTGTCCGTTTTCAATCGAACATTAGTATGAAGGTTACATTTACACAAAATTGCCAACTAAAACAAGGTACCAATGAGACTATTAGTGAGAATGTGCTTAGATTTAAGACAAGAAATTAAGACGACTCGAGAGTGAACTTTAAATCCTATTTTCTCAAAGCTTTCTTACCAAGTTATTTTCAACATCTACGAACCTTTCAATAAACTTTGTCACATAGTTAGCAAAGTCAAAATCAATCTTTTCAAGGCTAACATGCTTAAATATAGAATTAATACTCCTACTCTAATGGAGAAAAATTTCAAGCTACGTAAACAATCAAGGCCAAACTTGGCAATAAAACTTTTTATAGACATTTAATTCTGGTGTTTGACACTTGGCAACACTTTGACTATTGACTTTACTAAATAGTACTAAATGGTTAGTTGAATTTACTTTTGCTCAGATTCATGGGTTTGCCAATACAAGAGATCTAGTTCAATTGGTTACCCGATCCTTGTGACGTAAAAAAAATTAGAAGACTTGGGTTGGACCACCTTAGTGAAAAAAAAGTTCTGTCTCAGTAATTCTCATTATTATAGATTAGATTAATTATTTATTAAATTCATCTATCTAATTTGATTTTGATTAGCTCTATTATTTTGTGAGAAAAAAGTTAGGGGGTCGATCTATAAGAGAGTAACGATTGAAATTGGGATTCTTTATCACACTTTCCTCCAAATTGATTACCCATACACCATCTTGCTCACCTATATCTACCAATTATAATCACTAATGATCATATGGATCTATATGGGAGGACCTTAAAATCCTATAGAAGTTCTCCATTTTGGAGATCCTTGATTCCCATCCCATGGACACTACTAGTCACCTCAGACAACACCATCTACAAGTAATTTCCACCTACACAAGACCCTTCCTTGCATGGGAAATAACTAGTATCTAAACATGGGTACTTCCCTTAGGTTGGTTTAGGTTTGATTCATGGGGTCGACTTTTGTGGTGTAATGTTAAACTTAGGGTTTATTTAATTAAAGCATCAAAAAAATGTGTAAAGATGAAATAAGATCAGGATCCTATAAATTACAATAAACATTCATGTCTAGATAATAATGGCAAACTGCATTAACAAAGGTGACCTAACTAAAGAAAATACAATTTAGGGTTAGAGAGGATTGTGCTAGTTTCAGATTGAGGTGAAGTGATAGTGATATGAGAGTGTACATGATGTCATCAATTTTTTCGTGAAAATCTAGAAGTGTGATTTTGAGTGCAAGATGAAGTGACCTATTGTAGACAAAGTCGCTTGGGTGACTTTATCTAGGATAGAAAAAAATTGTTCTCCACTAATAATGACAGGGTCTCACCTTTGGCACTATGTTCCTATGTGTTCATAGCTTCTCCTTTTGTATTTGAAATTCCATGATCGTAATTATGTTGAATGGGGATTGTGCTTCTACTTCTTTTGTAGGGGACCTAAAAATGGGTTATTCCAACTGGGATGAGTGGTGCCCCACCTTGCCTACATAGCAATACTCTAACGACGAGTTAAACCCTCGTAGTTCCCCAACTAATGTATGTGCGTAGGATGTATATCACAACGTGTTTGGAAATAAAGACTTTAATAACACCTTTGACACTTGATAATGAGCTTTGGTGTGTGATATGTAGCTTTGCAAATTGGCCTAGGGAAACCATGTGAGATGTGTGTAGACTTAGCATTGGACGATATACTTGAGAGAGTGATATAAAATTTGAGTACTTTGGCATGATCTCCTAAGTAGTCGCAACTATGTGAGATGTGAGGCCCTTAACATGGTTTTTTGTGAATAGGCATTTATAGGTAATTGTTGTGATATGATTTTCCTTCTCAAATGACATTAGGATGACTCAGGTAACTAGTAAAATTGAAAATATGACCACCAGAACTTTGGAGGATGAAGTTGTCATCTTAGGATAAATTTGCTTGGGCGATTGCTTCTCATGGTTGACTTCATTTGAGTGAAGTGCAAAATGCAAGCTGTCAATTGGAGATGGTGGTCAGATGTTCAAAGGTGTGTTCTATATGATGAGAACGAGCTTTTGATTGGTCAATGACGGATAACACGTGTGACTTTGGGGCAAGTAGTGCTAATTGAGTAAAGCATGCATACAAATTGGTCATTTAAATACACAATAATCTCTGGACTGAGATAAATACCAAGGGTTAATTGCCAAATGTCATAGGTTTAGATTTAGGTATCTACATTTTCCCCCATTTCAATCTTGTAATTATAAATTGCTTGATTAAAATGAAGTTATGTGAAATTTGAACCTCCCATAAACACAAGGCATACACGAGACTAGAATTTGGGTGTTCCCTTCTTCTTCGTGTGTATAATCATACATGTGAACCTATTTTCCACATGTAAAAACATGTTGTTTGTACCCTAAATATATATAAGATGCAATATGCAATGTATATACAATGTAATAGTTCATTACATGGGGTTATTCTGACTTAATTTATTTACAATTAACTATGCATAAGATGAACGTCACTAGTAAATGCACAATAGCGTACCCCACTTGGTGGGCCAAAAATGCATTTGAGGGGAGTTCGAGTGAACACCCTCTTCACACGAACCCCTTTTTATCATTGTGCCATGTCATAAAAAAAAGTGGTTCGCCCGAAACCTCCCTTTAGGCGAACCCCCTTAGGCATATCTTACTTTCCACACTTTTTGGAGAGCGACCCGATGGAATTAGGCTTAAGGGGGGTTCAGGCAAACCCCCTTATGTGGAGCCTAGGTGGCACTTATGTGGCTTGTTTTTCCCTTAATCCGTTTGGAGGGCAATTATAGACCAAAATATGTCACTTCAGATGCCACATGTTTAGGTCTAAATAGTGAATTAAATTATGAAAAATTACACATAAATTCATTTTTTACGATCTTTCCGAAAAATATAATTTTTGAATTTTTAAAATGGATATTTTTATTTTAATTTTTTTTCTTCTAAACTATAGTATTTTAGGAAATTTAGTGCGTCCCATTTTAGACACTATAAAAAATAGTAAATCATTTCCAAAAAATTAAAAATATATATTACTAAATTTTAATGTTATCATTAAGCTCATAAAAAAAATCAATTTTGAAATAAATAAGGAGATATATCACCATAAACATTGATACGTATCTAAATCGAATAATATATTCACTTAAAAATTTATAAAAAAATAATTGTATATCTAAAATATCTAAAAAAATATTCATTTAATAGATAATTAAGACTAGAATATATATCTAAAATTTCCTAGGAAAAAATATGTTTTGACTACATTACAAGATGTTGGCACAATGTAGCTCTACTATAAAATAAGAAACAACCTTTATAATAAATAACTAAAAAACTAAAAAAGAAAGAATAAAAAACAAATTCACATACATTATACATTCAAAATACAACATTTAATTAGTTTACAACATTTTCCAATTCTATGTAGTTTTGTGGCAATTACCTCTACAATTTCAGTGATGTAAAAAATTAATGTGTTTAGAGGTACAAAAAATGCTAAAAAGAGGGACACACTTATGTGATTTGACTTCCCTTCTTCTTCGTATGTATAGTCATACATGTGAACCTATTTTCCACATGTAAAAACATGTTGTTTGTACCCTAAATATATACAAGATGCAATATGAAATGTATAAATGTATATAGAATGCAATAGTTTGTTACAGGGGGTTATTATGACTTAATTTATTTACAATTAACTATGCATAATAAGAATATCACATTAATACTTGTAAAAATATAAGTGTTGCACTACATCCCTCGACTAGGAGAAAATCTCATGTAATTATCCTAGTCCTATGTGTATTGTGAATACGATCTAAGCCAACCCCTTATGTGCACCCTCACGTATTTTGACAAAGATAATGAACTAACTATAGGGTAGAGAATATACCCAACATGGTGGTAGTGTGATGTGGTGTACTTCAACTGCTAGAATAAACCCTTTTGTCATTTGAATACCTTTGATAATGCTTGGAGTGACTTGCTCTTGCTAATGGAGGAAGCTAGTTTCTTTGACTTGGTTGAGTACTGGAAACCTGCAGTAGTGACTTTAAATGATGTGCAACTACTTTATGAATATTTAGGAGAGTCTTGAATGATTTTGTGTTGATGTTTTTTTTATCAAATACACAAAAGAAGATGAAAAATTAGTTGTACAAGTTAGAATAAAGGGTATCTAGATATACAGACAGGTGGAAAAGATTGATCAGATATTGTAGATGCTTCTTTATTACTACTAAAATTAGAAATTGAGCTAGTGCAAGATTGTACAAATATTGTACGACCTTTCTCTGTATATGTATGGTCATGACTATGTCTATATAGTTTTTGACCCTTCTACAATCATATTCTAAAAATTCCTGTGTGTTTTGCTTTCTTAAAAGTGTGATTATTTTTATGTCACTCTTGTTTGCACCCCTTGGTAAAACCTGTAATTACATGCAACAAAGTGGTAAACCTAGATACATGTAATATCATTCATCAAAGCATTAGATAACAAAAGAATAAATCATGTGTATGGTGAGGCTAGACTACCTTTTATGATCAACCCTTGTCAAACTCATCCAAGTTTTGTACTACATGTCCTCGTGTGGGATCAAACATATTGTATTTCTCCCAGGTGCATGGCAAGTGTGAGTGTGATCTAAATCAACCCTCCATGAGTGTCCTCATGTCTCTTGACACAAAGATAGTGGTCTAACTATAGAGTAGAGAATCTATCTAATGTTGTAATAGTGTGCTTGAGTTGTTAGACATAACTCATTTCCCCTTGAAACCCTTTGAAAATTATTAGAGTGACTTTACTCTTGCTAAGAAATGGACCTAAGACCTTTGCATGATTGGAAATGAATGAAGATAGACTCTTTGACATAGTTTAGTGCTTCATACCTATAGTAGTGGCCACTCTAAATGATCTACAACTGATTTAGTAAGATCTAGGTCATCCTTAAGTGATTTTTGAGTGATATTTACAGTAATATCTTGTAAGCGTGCTAAGTGAGTCATAAGGTGATATTGAAGTGCTTATATAGCCTTCTGTAGGTGAAATATTATGATAAGGTTGACCTTAGGAAGATGAAATGACATTATAAGATATTCAAATTGAAATCAGATTCAAAAGATAAGAAGGGGTAAGACTGTATCAACTGGTCATGGCCGTATAACTTATCCTAACCGAACAATATGGTCCTGAATAAGAAGCATGTGATGTAAAAGAGAAATATCTAGAATGATGCTCAATGATGATTTATTGCTTTGGTTGATTAATAATTCCTAAATTTGTGATAAATTATAGTGTAGATATGATAAAGTCTAGAAATATCTAGAGAGATGTACTAATTGGACTTAGAATGTGAGCATTTGTCTTAGCAAGGAAGCATAGCCAAACTTGTCAATCCAAAGGGTAATTTAGTAAATTTGAGTGTATAGATTTTCCCCCCTTTAAGTGTGTAGCTAAAAATTAAATTCCCAAAGGAAATACATACTTGAGGGTGTACACACACTTTGTATTTGCTCAATATTTTTCTTCTGATGTGTTGGTGTTGACATGCTGTATGGTGAAACCTGCAACATAAAGTGTAGTCAATGTATATGATATACACTAAAATGTAACTCAAATTATAAATAATGCTTGTAAATTTTGTAACTTTGAACTTGTGTAAATTAAAGGAGAAAGATCTTAATGACTGCTTCAAATATGGTATTAGGAAGCACATACTGTGGAACCTCAATCTCCACAGGTATTTCAGCCAAATGAAAATTGGCACATACAATACGTCCAATTACTTCTCGAGGATTTTCATAACCCTGTTATGTGAAAATGGGGTATGCATTCGCAATAAATGTATGAGTCATTATATGTATCATGATCAATATGGAAATTGATTGAGGTATCCAATTTTTGTTAGAATGTGTTGATGTTTTGTATACTATATACCCATAAGTACTGTACACCTCTTCCACGAGTGCATTAGCAAGGGTTTGGGGAAAAATTTTCGGAATCACTATTTTTCCGGGAGTATGGATATGTTATTTTTATGTATACGTATATATGGGTGGTATCATAATCCATGAATTATGGGGAACCGTTATGGGTATTTATTAGCCCATGGTTTTGGTACCCATTGTATTGTAGAACCGCTTTGAAAGTTTCTTACTATTTTGCTTATAAATAGTTGGAGATGCAGTGGGGTAAAATAGAACTTGGAAGTACATTATTGTATTGTAAATGGTTAAGGTAATGCAATGAGAGAGAGAAGTTACTATGTTGGTTTTTTTCCCGAAAGGGTTTCCCAGGTTAAATATTGTGTTTTGTCATTTTGTTTTATTTGATTATCTTGAATATTTTGTTTAGTATAGCTTCTTGTTTATTAGTTTATCAGTTTAATTCTCTTCATTTTTCACCCAGTCATCATAATTATTTCTATTTTGCATCCTTCACAAAACATGGAAGAAATACACATGTTCATTATGTGGAGGGAGGAGTTCTTGTTCTTTTTGTAATTTGGAGATTTGGAAATTTTGTTGATATGCTGAAGAATTGAGAGCTATCAGTCCCTAATTGTTATGAAGGAGAAACTAGAGTGTGGAGTGCATATAACCCAACATCGAAGGATAGAAAGAGGAACCAAAGAACCCCGTTATTAGATATGGTTGTGTATAAGAATATTTAATAAAATTGATATCTTCCCTTTGAAGTTGTGAGAGGAAAGGACAAATAACCTATAAAGGACCTAGCTACTTTAATATCTTCCACAACCCCACATACAACACCATTATAGATAGATGTAGGTCCAAATTTGTAACCATTGCAAATGTTAAGTAATATTTTTTAACTAAGCCACACACTTGAAAAGGGATGACTATACCACGCACCCATTGTGTTGTACAACTGAGGTTGAGTCTATAAATTCTGGAAGCCCATGCCTTTAAACCATGATCTTGTAATTGTGCTTAAGAAGTGTAGAAGAGAAGGAATGAATATTGTATGCCCCTGTATAATGCTCCGAACTAAATAATATATGTCTAAACTTATATAAAAAGATGAAAATAAATAATATAGTTTATGTGAATAATTTTTTTTAATAATCTCCCCCTATCCAAGAATAACCAATGTGGTTAGGATCGTACTACAGTCTTGAATGTAGTGTATGGTTTTGAATTGTATTGAGTTCTACCACTTTGTAGTATTTGTGCCTATTTATGAGGATTTGTACCTTGTAAAATCCTATTCACATTTTCTATTATTTTCTTGTAGACGTAGAATATACCCTGATGAATTTCCCCTCTTTTGATGCACATGTGATAAAGTATTAGAGTTCAACTCAAAAGAATAGATGTGTAACCCTATTGGAGAATTTTGATAATCTACATAAGAATACATAGAAGGATGAAATGGTGGACAACATTGGGAACCTATACCTGTAAAATGGGTTGTGCATGGTGGAGACCATGGGGCATAAATAAACTAACATCAAAAACACATCACACAAGAGTAACAATAGTACATATGTATAAAATTACCAACAACATGTTAGAACATGTACATAGAGAAATAATAAATAAATATTAGAATGTACAAAGAACATATGAAGAAAAAATGGAATGCACACACTATCATTGCATGTTCATCATTTTATTATGTAAAATATGGTTATTGTTGTCACTAAAATTTACACCTTGTTGAAACTGGGTTTTCCATTCTAGTGAAAACATGAGCGACCTTGAAAGTATGAGATATCTTGGCTCATTAAAGGTCAATCCTTTGATGAAAGGGATGGTCCTCTCACCCTAGTTCACTACAACTAAAATAACCATATTTCTATTCTAACACAAACTAATTTTTAAGAATCCCAAGGAGACAAGGTGAGAAAGAGAGAAAAATGAAATAAAAAACGGGTGTGATGGACAAAACTGGAAAATGGATCAATTTTGTCTCTAAAAAACATAAATGTGAACCCATAAATGAAGCTTGAATAAATGCACACAACTTTGAAGGAAACAAATTGAAAAAGAATGATGGTGTGCAAGAGGACAAAGTGTTTACCTTAAATGAATATCATTCAAAGAAACGAAGCCACACTTGCATTAATATCAAATCTTAATCATTTATAGGCACAAAGTTGAGGCAAGAAGTCTCCACATGCGATTTCTAGAGGTCTGCAAGAATTTTTTTTCAATCTCAAAAGGTAGAGCTCTAGACTTGTAAAAATAGAATGCATATTATGCCTTTCACATTTACATTTATAGAATCAGAGAAAAAAAGAGAGAAGACTGATCACATCTTGTAATGAATATATTCAACCACCCACCACCAACTAGGATCAATCATCATAGATTTCACAGGTCAGGTATATGCACCTGACATTGCTCCAATTGCATGCCATCAGATTTCTAGTGCAAGAGAATGGTGCCGCTAAAAATTAAATTTGGGTTAGTGGAGTGGTTGAGTGCTTGCTTCAAAATAGGCATGGTTTTGTCACGCCTCACAAAATTTAGATGATTTTGCTTTCATCCACGACTTTTTCCTTTGTTTATCAACTTTTCATGCTCCACAGTTTCCAACCTCTTCCATGTTTTAGACCAATTGCAAGTAACACAAAAAATCCACAATGCATTATACCACTCATTGCCCTTTGTTCTTTTTATTGTATCATTCATCATGTTCTGTGGGCTTTCATATTTTTACAAATTTTGATAACTCTGTGGAATAGTAAATTTTTGGTATCTGCAAAACACTATGTTCTTGTTCTGGGGATTTTGAAAATTTGCACACTTTGCATTTTTTTATTATGTTGCGAAGGTCTATTTCTTTGTACAACATATTTTTTTCCTCTTTTCCACACTTTTAGTGTTGCGAGACCTTTTGAATATCCTGCGGGTTGTGCGACCTTTTGAATATTTTGTAAGTTTTCATAGTTTTGCGGAATTCCTTTGTTTCGCAGAATCCAACCTTAGTCATATTCAAACTTCAATTCCCTTGCTTTGTAGATCCTCATGGAACCTCTTCCTTTCTTCACGTCTTCTCCCGAGTAGACTATATACTTTATTGTGCGGAATTAACCAACTCCGTAGAATTCCATATTCTCCAAGTCTGTGTAACACTGTATTTCCCACTCCACAAAGCACTGAGCTTTCACTAGTGTCGCGGTATACTAACCTTTTTACCAGTTCTCCGTAGAACATTATGTCTTCAACTTCTTCATTTCGTGGGTCTTCATAACGTGGCCACCCAAATATGAAATGTGGATTAGTTGTTCAAAATAGCATGGGGGTGTTATTTTGTAAAATGGTTACAACCATTTATTAGTTAAATCTTAACTAATATTAACATAATGCTAATAAATAAGCCTTATATTTTAATACCCCCCTTAAGGATAATGACAAAAGATCAAAATAACATAACCAAATAAAAACACACATTCTTTAAAAGCTTTCCCTTTTGAAAACATTTTTTTGACCAAGTAGAAGTCCATCAATCCGCCTCCCTGATCCTCGTAAATGTGTAGTTCTCGAGCTGAATTACCGAGTTCCTAGATTCCACCTCCCTGAACTCCCATATTACAAAATCTGAATGAGCTTAAATATGGGCACCACGATTTTGCTCATAGCATATTCCACACGAACAAGTTCCCCCGCTCACAATTAGGGAACTTCATAATCATTAATATCCACTATATATTTATCTACCCGACTAATGACATGCTAAGGATATATGTGTAGCTTGTACATTAAATTTTCCCCTTCCTTAATAGTCACCTTGGCCCATTCCTAGCTCCAAAATTCAAAGTACCTATGGTATGGATATAATCCAATAAAGATCGATCCCTCGAAGGATGACTATTAATAAGAAGGATGGCTATCTAAGTAAAGTATACACATGGCAACAAAAGGGCTTTCCCCATTGATTATCCCTCATATTCAAATAAAATAAAAAAGTAACCATCCTAGGAAAGCTTCCCACATCAATCAAATTTCCCATAAGATGTAAGCTTCCCACATTGATCATATTTTGTAACATACAATAAAGTTGGGCCAGAGCCTTGGAATGAGCAAGAAGGGCCTTTTTCCTCATATATGCTACACACAAACCTTTCCCATCTCGAAAAAATCTAAAATTATCTCATATGCATCCATGATCTTAATGACTAACCATCATGAGTTATATGTTAGCATTAATTATAAGGCCACGTGTGCAGTGTCATATACCATAACATGTTCTTAACTATAGTAAAGCACATGATGATGAAAACAAGATCATCATTTACTATAACCGTATCTAAAATAATTAAAACCACATATAAGAACTCATAACACACACATTTTGAATCTAAAAACATACATTTTAAATATCTCCATAACACATCACATCAAATCATAACGAAACTCGAACATAACACAAGTTTGGAATCATATATATATCAAATATTTGTACATCACCAAGGGATTCAAGAGCCTCATATATCAAAATATCATACCTCAAAATCTCTCAAAAAAGGGCCTGTAAAACTATGTAGTAATTTGTAAACTCGACAAACGAATGTTCCCTCTAGCATTGATTCCCTGATCCCCATCAAGTTCTCTAGCGGGTCCCTTGTTAGGACCCTTTGGTGGTTGGCCTACACTCGCAGTATTCCCTGATGGATCATGTCTCCGCCGAGCCATTTACTCACCATATCTAGGCTCATTTGGAAGCCTCTGTCTAGCAATACTCTCGTAATAGTGTAGCTCATCTCCCAACGGTTAATATTGAGCCATGTTTACACTACCACGTGGTCCCATTTGTCCACTAGCCTATGTCATATATGCTTAGAGCTCTATTCCTGACATCGACCTCGCCATCACCCCTAAAAGTCCACCATAAGGTATCCCTCTCACGACGATATATGTCTCTATCTACTCTAACCTAGGTGAGATCCCCCATGCATGGTCGTAAGTTGTTGGCTTTGCCCTTCCCTCTCTAGTAACTGTGTCTCGCTCCCAAGTCATGACATCTCAATCATCTATAACACTACCTTTCTTAGCAATTAAAGTGGCTCACTAGAATATCCATGTGGCCCTCTCCTCCTCCAAACTCGCCACTTTTTCCTCTAACAAAGTCACCCCCTCATCCTCCTCACCCCCCTCAACACTACTCTCATGTGGATCCTCCACACATGCTCACCACTTGCCTCTGAAAACCATCCACCTGACCATGACACAATGCAACATATGCCTATGTAACTCTATCATCATCCACACCCACCTCATCCATGTGTGCATCCAATCTAACCTCCACTCTCTCCTCATCCACCATCGAAAGTGGCTCCCGAACCTCCAGTTGTGCCACATCTACATCTTCATCAACATACCTATAAGCAACAACAACCTCAAGAACATCTTGCACTAATCTAAAATCTCACCTAACACAACTAAACATGATCAACTCGTCGACCCCACACCCACATCTCCTGTTGAGTCTCCCTCCACTCCCCTCTACCCTTAACCATATTGGGAAACCTGAATACGGCCTCCATACTACATCCCCTACCTGTAACCATGTCACAAGCTACTTGTAATTCTCCTCTCCTCTCACAGGATCTGTAGCTTCAAAATCTAACTGCCATCTCATGAAACCAACACTATAGAATATGCCAACCCATATGGCCCATGGTAACCCTCTTAGTCGAGCCACTACTATATTATCGTATGCCTAACATTCTAGCAAAAAACAACATCAACTCCAAACCTCCTCCCTATCATATAGGCCAACAACTCCTTGTAGGTCTTAGCTAATAAGGTAGGATCCCAATCAAACATTGTTTTTTGCTCCAACATTTCCCCCACCACTACAGTCAACGTCCATGAAAACCTACCACCTACTAAATTTGATAGGGAATAACAACTAATGCCTATCATTATCATAGTCATGAGGGCCTAACCATCATCATCATCACTAAAAATAGGACCATATACAAATTCCCAAAAAAAAATACAATAACTAAGGCATCATCATCATAAAGACGTTGCATGATGACACCTCTACCTGCCTCATCTATAACATATACATTGTGATGCCCGGTTAAAACAACCCACTAGAGACCTAAGAAATAACCTAAGGTTAGTTAGAAAATTATGGAATAATTTTTTTTATTAGAAGTGTCTACAACCAAGTAGCAATACAACAATTGCCACTAACAGGTTCCGAAACAATTCAAATTCACTAGAACATACTTTTCCTTTAATAACAATTATCAAACTCACAAGGTCCAAATTCTAGGGTTAGAAGTTTCAGTTAGGTTTAGGGGGTAAATTAACACCATACACACTCTCTAACAGTCCTAGAGTTTCAACCTGATTTTTCTCATATATAATGCTTCCAAATTTTCCCTAATTCATTCCCATTGGATAGGAAATTTTCTCACCTTTTCGACGATATAAAGAAGTTCTCCTAACTCCTTGTAAAACTCTAGTTATGGACTGACGAGCTTTGGGAGTCAAATTTTCCCAAGAGGGACACGTGTTGAGCGGTGAAGGAAACCCATTGGCCGGGTCGACGGGTCGGGGGCCAGTGTTGGAAAATTTTCCCCCGCTCGGGTGTAAAGTCAAAATGTTTCCTACACCTCTGCGGGTCCTCTAAGGAAACATGTCGGGTTCCAAGTCCAAGCAGGGAGAAAAGGAGAAAGAGGGAGTGGCGGAGGTTTAGCGGAGACTTTTCCAAAGGGGAAAAATTCCAATGAGCACTCGCACGCTTGCAGGTTCGCCAGGGACACGTGGCGCCCGATGACCACGATGGGGAGAAAAGGAGAAGGAAGTGCAGAGCGACGGGGACAATTGGCGAATTTCACCAAGGGAGGGAAAAAGAGAGAGCTTTGACGCGCGGGTCCGCACGTCCGTGGAAGGGTCTTCACAGAGGCGGGGTGGGGGTCCTTTAAAAATTTTCCCAAAACAAAAATTAAAAAATTAAAAAAAAGAAGAGGAAAGGTCGCGAGGGTTTTCCCACCCCGGTGTCACCCCATGTTGCCACGTGTCCTCTCGAGGCAGCGGCGGAGGTGTGGCATTATTTTTGTCTTTGGAGCCTTTTAAAATTTTGGGAAAAATGAGGGCCTGACCATCATCATCATCACTAAAAATAGGACCATATACAAATTCCCCAAAAAATATACAATATCTAAGGCATCATCATCATAAAGACGCTGCATGATGACACCTCTACCTGCCTCATCTATAACATATACATGCTCTCTCTGCATTGGCAGTCATAGGATCCTATGAACATCCTCTAAAGGGACAGTCATCGCACCCGTCGCAACCATAAAGTTCCCGTAACATGTTCCCATCTCTCAAACAATTCCAACAATAATCCCATATCCCTGTGGATATGCCTATAGTGACACATCCCTCCCAAACTAACCTCCTCTAGATGTCCTCAAACATCATTTGAAAAATGTTTACGCACACTATCTAATAACCTCAAGATTTGATCCCATGTAGTTAAGCGATCTATCGCTTGCATCCATGAAAAAAATAACAAACTATTAGACACAACTTATCAAAATCACTCAATAAATTCTAAAATAAAACTTCATATTATCAAATTAATGGAATCGCCAATGATTCTACTGAATCACTAATGACCCCCTCTAATTGCATGCAATTTTATGAAAACGCTAGTGATTTCATACGAAATTGCATGTGATTCACTCATTCTCAGTAAAAAACACAAAATAAACAAAAAAATTCAAAAAATCCACTCAACTTTACTAGGGTAGGTCTCTGATATCTCTAACTACCTTTGACCACCTCCATTGCTTTGAACATGCTAGGAATTTGGAAAATTAGAGTACACCGGATGTTTCTCTAACAAAATCAAAATAAACAAAATTACCCCCCCACAGGATATTTATACCAAATTTTCCCACCCCTAATATTGCTGAGGATCCTACATAATTGTCAACGATTCATCTCCCATATAGAAAACATCTTTGTTTGATGTCAAAAACTTTTCAAACCTCAATTTTGATCATCATCCCTATTTTCTATGCCTTTGACCCATTCAATGGTCCCATGGCCTTACACATCCCTTGTAAATTTACACATTTTAAAAGTATGTGTTTTTTTTTCTTTGGGTCATAAAACCCTCTTAAAATACCAAATTCATCCTATGGATATATATCATGTGTTTATCAATCTACCATGGATTTTGTAGTCTCCCATGAAAACATTTCCTACCTGTCGCCTAATTTGAGTCATACATCTATAGGTCAATAACACATAGGTTCCCCTATAACTTGACTTACTGGTCACATGAGCCCACCTTTATGGAAACATATTTCATACCAAGCTCATGCATTCCCTGATACACCATGGATTTTGTAGCTTTAAGGGAACCTTTTCCTACCCACTTCCTACAAGTCATATGTCTAAAGGTTAAGAACCCATGTTGGTTCCCCCTATCATTTTAATTCTCGATCACGTAAGCCCACCTTCGTGACAATATATTTCATGCCTAATATTGGGGTATCTTGAGATTGAAATATATTCTACTCACAAATGCAATCTTACTTAAGCCCATATGCTCATGTATTTATTCATCCACCATCCATTCAAATTGATGACCATTGCACCTTATCACAATGATCTCCTAATTTTTTTTGGGGGGGGGGGGAATTATATAGCATCTTATTCAGCACAAATCCAACCATCTCACTCATTTTTATCTAGTGGCTTATCCATCACAAACCACTTGACAAATGGGGAAAATGTAGACACTAAGTTTTTTGGCACTCCTACAGTGACCTACCCACACAACTTCATATCCACATATAAATCACCATATCTAAGTCCCATTAATCCCCTAAATCATATTCTACCCCTGAAACTACCTATTTACTCCTTGTAAATAGTCACTTACCACCCTCATAAACATCCTAAAACATCCTAAACCCATTTTAGCCTAGTAAGGCCAAACCATCATAGCCCTCCCAACCTCCCTAAACACACTCTTACTCACCTTATTTTCTCCCTCAACCTGTATCTCACACATTTGGAGATCATTTCAAACAAATTTCAAGTGAGTTTTCCCCACTTTTCTCAGATCGCTAGTGACTACCTAAAATCACCCGCAATTCTATATAAACCCACCATATTCCTTGAGATGGGGATCCCTGCATGCATTGTATCGGACACTCTACCATTTTGGAGACTTAAACGACATCACTCATGACATCTTAGCACTTTGTGGAGCCACACACAATCCCTCAGAGGAGTCTCCACCATGGTCATAAGGCTTCCTTGTAACATTTAACATCTGCATTTTGCACCAAAGGCAAGGTATTGTCATCTCTTTACATTCCTTGTTTATATATGCATCATTTCTAATAATAATCCAATCATTAAATCATTCTTTCAAGATAAAATCTACATGTTATTCTAAAATCAGTAAATTACATGGTAATTTCCAACAATTCCCTTGAATCACAAGTGAGTACCTTGAATTCGCTAGTGACTACCCTAAATCAGTCATTGATTCCTTCTTCTTAATCCCTTTAGTCACATACTTATATGTTTTTAATTCATTTTATAATTTGTTTTTTAATAATCTTTGTGTTTCAATTGTCCTCTATTTGTAGATGACTGTTCCAGGTGAAGGGTATGAACCAAATACCATCTTTGACTTGTTGATTGTGTGTCACCCATTCATGTGGCGAAAAGTCAAATATTGAATACAAATTAAGTCTCAGTGCACCATCACACTCACACCTAATTTAGAGGAATATCACTGAGCAATTGGAAGTCCTCCTTGAGAAAGAGTGATGAAGGCCAACCATTACTGAGGTGAACATTTTTAACCCTCCCCCAACCTATCATCAAGGATGTCAACTAAGTTCCTCTATCCTAATTCTTTGAAATCATTTGTATTTCTTTTATTTATCACTCAATTGTCTAAAAACGAGTTGACACCCATCAAAGGAAGCCCTTTGGTTCTTGGGATTGGCATTTGCCAAACAACTCGTCATATTGTCATCTAACATCTCTCTTGTCAAACTATCTATTTATGTGCAGGTTTCCTCATTCTTTGGAAGGAGTCTCTCATGTCCGATTGTACCTATACACCTCGATGTTATCAATGCAAGTATCCCTAAACCCTGGTATTTTCTAATTTTTGGTGATTTATTCCATATTATAATAGTGAATCCAATATCCACCACAACATATTTCATAGTCTTCAAGAAAGATACCACTCAACATATTTTACATAAATTTATCTAATACACACACACACAAATAATTTTGTTTCTTATAAATTTTAAATTTTAAATTAAAAATGGGTTATTGGAAAATACATTTAGAGGTAATAAAAATAGACTAAATTTCTCAAATATCACACAATAACTAACACTTAGTTTGCAAAGTGGCAACATAAAAAACAACAAAAAATCAATCTTATTATAAGAAACCCCTACCAAGGTTAATTACATACATACAAAAGAAGTCCCCAATATCTTTGTTCTCTACAATCGTTGTGCAAGTACAACTATAACCTTGTATGAGACTCTAAGTATATAACTCGTTTGAAACACATATCACCACATGTTAAATTTGACGACTATTATGAATGCCAAACAACTTTAAGGTGACGATATTTTTTTAATATTACCTTTCAAAAAAACAAAACAATGTTATTTATACACAATTGATAAAATATATAAAAAAATTATCCCTTGATTATTTAACTTTTTGAATATATAATTATGTCGATAGGCGCTCCCTCTACTGACTAAACCTGTGTTTGTACTGATAACCTTTAGGTAATGGAAGACCCGGATCTAATGACAAGGACATGTGACAACACATGGATTTTATTCGGTCGTCGGTTTCTGACCCCTATCCAGCGGGGCTAGAGAATCATGCAAGGAAAATGACAGGTCCAGTTCAATTGACGAAAAAGCTCCTCACCTAGCGGCAGGGGTTAAATTTGATGGCCGTTTAGACATTTTTTGTGATTTTGGACGTAAAATACTTGTAAATATTTGATCTAACTGTCACACGCAACTTGTATATTTAAAATGTGACCGTCATTTTTTATATAGATTTGTATGAATATATTAAAAAATATGTAAATTTATATTATAAAAGATATAATAAATATAGAATAACTAGTAAAAATAACATTATTTTGTGCTTTTGAAGGGTGGTATTGGAAAATTACTGTCACCCAAAAATTGTTTGACAGGCATAGGTGGGCGTCAAATTTAACCCCTGCCTGGCGGAAATGATTCTGCTACTCCTGGTTCTGCTCAAGCTTGTCATGTTGCTGATGTGGACAGTACCATCGTGGCAAGACAAATGCCCCGTCAGATAACCAAGAGTCAATAGGATTGTGTGCAGACTGCTAATGTGGAGGCAACAGAGTGGCATTTTAGTGCAAATATTAAAGCAAATTATTTTCATATTGTTTTGTTTTGTGTGGTGATTTTGATGTGAAAGACATTCCTATGGATTGGAAAAAATTGTATATTATTTTTTGTTGTATAGGGGAGAGGAGCCAGTCATGGTGCAGGTTAACTTTGGGAGATTATATCCCAGCACCTGGTAATCCAAAAAATCCCCCAAAAATATGTCAATTAAAGCGCATGAGAATTTTCTACAGCAAGTTTTGCTTTCCAAACAAATATGCCACGTAACCTAGCGTCCATACTTGATGGAGTGAGAGGTGTCACTTTTTTGGCCGTTTCTGGGGTCAGACCAGTACATGCGACTTAATCACCCCACCTATCACTATTTATTCTGCCACTTATTACAAAGGGATCCATGATTTTTGAGGAGAGGGAAATCTGTGCATGTTGATTTAGTATTAAATCTGCCAAGTATTGCCGTGTTTTTTGAGCGAACCATATCTTGATCAGATTAAGTCTGCTTCCTTTATTGTCATTGAAGGCGCCAATAAACACCTCACCATCCTCCATTAATTGCACCGAGTTTCTCCCCTCATCCTTGAAGAAACATAAATCTTCCTAGGCACTTAGCGTCAGAGAAAAAAACCTGCCCTTTCAGCAGAATGGAGAAGAAAGTGCAAGGAACTTGCAGCAACAATACAAGTTTGAAAGCTATCCTGCCCCTATTCATGGCACAGCTTGGAGAGGACACTGTCAAAGGTTTCAATTTTCTTAGCGTGGAGAAGAAACCAAGGAACTTTTAGCAGTGTGGACAAGAAGGTAAACTCGATTGTTTGGTAGCAGCGGTGGCAGAGTCTTAGCAGGAAGAATCTGGATTGATGATGCAGGAAGCGTTTGAACTTCTTAGGACTAACCGTATCACCTGATGCGTCCATCATTCTTTTCACTACGTGTTTCTATTTGGCTTCTACAACTTGTGATTAATGGGCATCCATTCACTGTCTACCTACTGGCTTTCAAGGAGACCCGAGTTGGGTTCGCTTAACATAATGCACGTTGTGAGTCAGCCTTTCGAAATGTACAGTTGAAATACTTCATTTTTACAAGACTGTTGCTGTGCTGTCATATTGTGTATGAAAGCACTACTTGCAGAAAGAGCAAGATCTTATGGTTTGTTAGAAGATGTCTTAGACATGGTTGCCAAACTCAACAAGGCCAATGAAAGTATTATCATAGAAGTCTAAATACCCATTTCATAGCTTGGTGGAATCAGATAACACTCAGAATACTAGTTGATAATGCACACAAAACAAAAGTCTTTTACTAACTTATAGTATGGTGCAAATATCAATTTTAATTTGTATATCAGCTATAGTTTTTTGTATTTAGTTCTACAGGGCAAATGATCTTGTTTTATTATAGCGTTGATGACAAAATGCCTGTCTCCATCACCTAAACATGTGAAGCCACATCTTAGTCCCACGTAACTTCCAAGGATGTTGTCAGCATGCTATGCACTAAGAAGGTAGAACCTAAAGCGTTGGTGGCAGATAACACGAAGACTAGCCATTGATAATGCAGGTGAGAAGCAGAAATATAAATTACGAACTTATAGTACGGGCACCCATCCAGTTTTGGTTCTAGAATAGATGCATGCATCCAGTTTTGGTTACAGTTATTATAGTTGTGGATCAAATTGACTTGCTTGTTTTATCTAGTGTCTCTAACCTATTTTGCCTTGGTCTCTAGACTTTTTCCAGAGTTCTGACCCTGAGATTTGGCGAGCTGGTTGAGACACCCATTCATTGCAACCAAACAAAAAATGAAAAATACTCGTTTGAAAGCTTCTGCTTGCAAGAATACGAACCATCACCATCATATTTGCAGGTGATGTTTTACATAGATTAAAAACTGATAGTATTTTTTGTAATATAGATTATGTATAATATTATGGCTGTCTATGTATAGTATTATTAAAAACTGATAGTATTTTTTGTATAGTTCAGGTAATATAGATTTTTATATATTAAAAAGTGATAGTATTTTTTGTACATGTGTTGCAGCGGGGTTGTTATGCTTGTTGGAGTGACTCAGAGTGGAAGTGCAGATGCAGAGCATCATTTTAATTGTGTTTATCAACACATCAAATAAGTTTGGAAATTGTTTGATTCTCTTCGAATATCTAGACGGTGAGGTTTTTACCCTCATTGAGGCAGTGATAGAAACTATTTCATAATTTTCTTTTGTACTGGTAGAATGTGTTATTGGCTTCTGGCTGTTACATTAATGACCAATATAGTTTATTGGCGAATTGCAAACTGGCATTTACTATTTTTCAGTTTCAAAAATGTAATTTTCAGAAACAATATGAGTTTAAATCTTTGCAAAATATAATCACATAACTTGGACGACATATATTCATTCAGTAAACATTACCATAGTCCATTACAAAAACATGGCCATACAATATACTTGGGCCATATAACTATTATAACTATATTGTAGTTTTTAAATCGAAAGGCCAATTCCAGACATAAAAAATTCAGCCTTCAAAAAGAAATAATTACTTTCGATAATATCATTTCCAAAATCCGGGGAAGGGTGGTGAATCTGCAGTTGAGGTTGAAGTTGGGGTGTTAATTTGCAGTTGCCTCCCCATGTTGACATCCCTCACAGGTGTAGTTGGGAATGGATCAGAAGTTGGAGAAGCATTCACTCCAACTGCAAAATTGTGTGTTGAAACTGATAGGGGGGCAATGTATGCCCATTAATTCTCTTAACATTGGGTGTTGATCAGGAAAAGGATTAATTGGACTACTCAATCTCCTTTTCCTTTCTAACTCTCTTCTTGCCTTCTCAAACTCCTTCTCCTTTATCTCTTGATCCCTTTGAATCCGTTCCTGTTCCTTTCTATGTTCCCTTTCTTGCCTTTGAATCAACTTTTGGTGCTCCTTTGTTTTCCTTCTATATTCTTTTTCAATCTTTTCCTGCTCCTTCCTTTCCCTTTCAACAATTCGTTCAACCTTCTTCTCCTGGATTTGTTCCTTTTTTCTTTGCTTCAATTCATCGATTTCTTTTTTTTTGTTCTCTTTCTCAACCAGAAGCTCCATGTACTGATCTGTGGTGATTAGTTGAGATTCCCTACTCAATCTTATACCATAAGCACTATTTGACCTTGATGATTCTCTAACCTTTTCCACAGGGAGTTTCAAGAATCTACCAAGAGTTCTTTGTCCTTGGTTTCCCTCACAGGTTTGGTTTGAATCTGGCCCTAATACTCCTGTTGCCTCTACTTGTGATTTTGCATCATTTTCTTCAGCTTGACTACCAACATAGTAGTGCACCAAATCTGAGCCATGAAGTAGTGTTGGATGAGAGGGTAAAGAGAGGCTAACCTCTTCATTATTGAAGTTCAAGTTTACACCAAGATTAAGAGTTGCTTCTTTCATCCAATCAGGAGGGATTTCTTCTGTGGGCATAGATAGTGACTCATCAATTTGATTAATTCCATTTGGAGTTTGCAATTGTTGTTCAACACATTCATTTATATTTATCTCCTTCTGTTGAGGTTCTGATTCTTTCTCCAATTGTGTGTTAGGCACCATCTCAACATCTTCACTTTGCTCTAAATCAACCCTAGATAGATGAAGCATATTTTCTGCTGCACTAGCATCATCTTGAAAAGCTGTGTCAAATGTTCTGCTAGGTCCCATGTCTTCATCCAAGGCATTGGGATTAAGAGGCCATATCCCTGTTCTTTTGAATCCTGATTTAATATTGCTCAGGTGTAAGAGCCATTATGAATGCTTTGCTCCCTAACTCAGCTAATTCAACCCTTTTCACATCTATCCCATGGTTTGCAATTATCCATTTGCGTCTCTCCTCCTTGAAGTATGTTTTGAATGGAGCAAAGACACTCACATCCAATGGCTGTAATTTATGAGAGGTGTGTGCAGGCAATGTTAACAAATCAATCCCCAAACTCCTGGCTTCTTGAATTGTCCCCAAAGCAACATGTGAACCATGGCCATCAAAAATTAGTAAATGCCTATTTGTAGGAGACACACCACAAGGTATAGATGATGCAAAGTGATGTAACCATTTCATGAATAAATCTTTTGTCATCCATGCATGTGCTTGTGTTGCCATGCAAGCTCCAGGCTCACAACCTACAATATAATTTTCTAAATGGTGCTTCCCCTTAAAAAGATAGAATCCTGGAATGCTTTGTCCAACAACATTTACACAACACAATATGGTAATCCATTCTCTGCTTTTTGGGATGATATATGGGACACTCCTACTACCCCTTTTAGCAAGCACTCTCATACTGCAGTTCCTTCCAGCTTGTAACCCAGTTTCATCACAATTCCATATTCGGTTTGGTCCATATGGGTTGGCCTCATAAGCTTTAGACAAAGTAACGTAGAAGGAACTGACAATTGATGGCCTCAAACACATTGCTCGATCCTTATCAAGGCCTTCAGCTGTCCTTAATGTTAGATCTGGGTGTCTTTTTTTAAAACCTACCCACCATGACTTACCTAGAAAACCATCCATGAATGGGTTAGACCTTGTTTCGCATATTTGTGCCACACATGTCTTAAGTTGTATAATTTCTAACCCATGGCCCATGTCAGCCATTTCATGACACCAACTCACTATCTCCATCTCTTCTTCATCTGTTAGAATTATTGGTGGACCCTTTCTTTTAGTAGTGGTAATGCCCATCAGCCAAGAAGTAAGGGTGGTCGCTGGTATACCCCATTTTTTTGCAGCAGCATGTGTAGAGTATCCATATTCTTCAACATCTTTTATGGCATTATCCATATCAGACTTGTTCCAAGCAGCTCTTGGCTTTGTCACTTTTTGGGGTGAAGGGCTCACTATTATTGCTTGGACATTTTCTTCTTCATGTGGTGTGTCATTGGCATCTTGAGGTGGGGTATTGTTAGCCCCTTCTTCATGTTCTTCACTTGGTAGAAATCTTGCTCCCCTAATTTTGGCACATGTAGGTCTTACTCTTTTAGGAAGTTGCCTTCTCCTCATGATGTCAATAATAAACCTGCAAAAATAGATGAATAGATGAACTTACAACAATGAGAAGAAATAATATTGAATCAGCTCACATAAAAGGAAGTGCATCCATTTGATGTGAGTGCCTATATTCTGAGCAATGGATACTTCAAAGATCAAAGGTCAAAATGGGTCTAGTACAGAAGAAGGCAATGTTATTAAAAAAAATATAAATTTGAATTTATGACCAAATATACATCTACATGAAAAAGACACATATCAAGATATACATGTACATGAAAAAGGTAAATCAATGTGTAAGATAATGCCTCATACACTGTGCCTTTCTCACAATTGAAGCACATCAATGTATAGAAATATAAAATCCAACTGTACATAACAAAGGCTAAACAATGTTGTAATTGTCCTTAAAGAATATTTAAGTAAACGTCATTGTGAAGACAACTACATTCCTAAATCAATAGTCAGACTGTGAATGGATGCCCATTTATACAAATTCACAACAAAAGATGAAACACGTACTAAAAGAAAGGGCACTTTGTGATACGGTTTCTTCTCCATGCTGCTACAAGTTTCTGTTTCTTCTTCTGTTTCATCTTCTGTTTCTTCTTTCTCAGTGGGAAACTCCACACAATTAATGGAGGGTTGCGAGGTGTTTATTGGAAACTTCAATAACAATAAATGAAGCAAACTTGTACATATCAAGATATGCTTCACTCAAATAACACGACATTCTTTGGTAGATTTAATATTATATCTACAATCACACATTTCCTTCTCCTCCAAAATCACAGATGCCTTTGTAATAAGTGGTAGATTAAATAGTAATAGGTGGGGTGATTAAGTCCGCATGTATTGGGCCAACATCACATGGAAGACAATAAAATTGACACCTCTCACTCCATCAAGTATGCACGTTGGGTTACGTGGCAAATTTGTTTGGAAAGCAGTTCAAGCTGTAGAGAATTCTCATGCGCTTCAATTGACAGTTTTTTGGGATTTTAGGGATTACCAGGTGCTTGGTATAATCTCCCAAAGTTTGGGTGCAGCATGACTGGCTCCCCTCCCATAGATGAATATTCACAAGTAATTCTGAGCTAAATTAATGAAACCTTAATGAAACCTGTAGATGTATGTGTACATGTAGATTTATATTTACAAGTAATTATAGGCTAAATTAATGTAATTACAGGCTAAATTAATGAAATATGTAGATGTATACTTATAAGTAATTACATGTCAGATGTATATTTTATGCTGCCTTTTCATGTAATTGTATATTTTATGCTTCCTTTTCATGTAGTTGTATATTTTATGCTACCTTTTCATGTCGTTGTATATTATGTAGTTGTATATTTACAAGTAGATGTGTATTCATTTACAGATTTCATTAATTTACCGCGGAATTACTTGTAAATATACATTTCATATTTCATTAATTTTGCCTATAATTACTTGTAAATATACACCTACACATTCCATTAATTTAGCCTAGAATTACTTGTAAATATACATCTACAAATTTCATTAATTTATCCTAGAGTTACTTGTTAATATACATCTTCATGAAAAGGCAGCATAAAGTAAATTTCCAGGAATATTTCCAGTTAATCCCAATTAACAGCTGGGTTGAACACCAAAATAACTTGAATCAAGCAAGTCTTTCTCCTTGTCAAAGCAGTCCATAAAATATATAGATTGACAAAAATATTTATAAAATTAAATGAATGTGCATCAATATAACAACAGAGTTAAGAACTTACTATGTGGCAGTAGGAGGAAAATAACAGATGAATACGGCAGCTTGGAACTCTGATTTTCATGCACTCGCAAAATAATACTAACTGAATAAAACTTCAGAGCAGTTGAGGAACTAGATTTATAGGAGATATGAAAAGTGTTGTAGTTGATTGATCCTTGTGCTTTTTTGTGATTGGGCCAAATTGGTTGATCCTTGTGTTTGTTTTTGATTGGGTGAAATTGATTGGGGTGGATCAAGATTTATGATATTTTATTTCAATACTCAGATTTGAAGTTCAATTTGATTTGATTTCTCATTTCAATTCAATCTTTGTTTCTTGAGCCTTACATTTGTTGAAAATATACAGGTACATCATTTATGGGAGTAGCTGGTTGTCAAAATGGTGAGAAAGTTAATGCTTAAAAGACAACATGTATTTGAAAATGGTGCACTTTGGACTTATTTTTGTGAGAACCTGCCCCAAAATCTGTGTATGACAAGATCTTTAACATTGTAAAATGGGAACTTAAATTATATGAAAAGTGACAAAAATTTGATATGATGATGTGGTATCATTTTTGTATAGGGATGAAATACAATTATATATCCATGTATTAAATACAGGTTGACTTTAAATTTGGCAATCATGGAAATATAATATATGTTATTTTATGTTTAAAAATGATATCAAGTATTCTACTGTTGATAGATTCATGGCTGTACATGAAAAGTGACATGTACATCAGTATTGAAGATTGTTTGTACATTTATAGGATAGTATTCATTCAATTATTAATATAAAAATGTGTAAAAAGTGGAGTCAAGGATGTCAACTACCCTCACAACTATTGGGTAATGCTCCATAACTGGCTCCTCTCCCCTAAGCTTATATTTTTCTAGGACATTGCGAAACCCCAACAGTCCTACCAGTGTATGGGAAAGCTATCATGACATGTAGGACTCTTTTAATAAATTAAAATGGCTTTTTATTGTCCCACATTATGGCCTACTATTTTGTAGGTACAATTATATATAATTCCCTATTCATCTTGGAATGCACTCTTTTGAGTATTTTTACTAATAATGTTATTTTTTATATTCTTACTAAAACACATTTAAAATTTTTTTATATATAATTAATTATTTTGAATATATATTAGTATAGTTTATATATATAATTGTATATGATGGTCATACATAAAATATGCAAGTCTCATATGATAGTTATTTTAAATATTTGCAAGTATTTTACAATTTAAATCATGAAAAACGTTTAAACGACCATCAAATTTAACACCTGGGCCACAACTTTATCTCCGTGTGCAGGGTCGGTTTGACCCATAATGGCATTGGTTTTTGGAAGGCTATTAGCGAGATCTTTATTTATCGAAATTCTTCGTAACATCATGTTTATTTAATTATGTGAGGGCAGAACTTTGAACTCGTTGCAACTTATCCCATTACTGCTAGATTTACACGTTAACTTGTTTTCTAGCACCAGTCTGACAGGGACCACAAGAAGGATGGGCACAAAAGACATTCTGGTAACATAGTTTTCATGTTTGCATGTGATGTAGAACTAGGTGCAGCTACAAAGGTTAAATTTGACGTCCGTTTATACATTTTTTGTGATTTTAAGCCGTAAAATTCTTGTAAATATTTGAAATAACTGTCACATGTGACCTGTACATTTTAAACGTGACTGCCCCACACACACACACACACACACACACACAAAAATAGTTAAATACAGATAAATTAATTAGTATAAATAACACAATTTATATTGCCTAATAAGTTCATGACACTAAATAGATTGTTATTGCACCTAAATCCTTTGAATCACATGGATCACAATCTTCCACATGTAGACACAAAATCACGCACTTTGGGTAACTATCTAGTCCTAGTTGCATACTACTATTCATATGATTCTCAAGTTAGAAAACTATTGATTAACCCATGTCTTTGGCCATCTTGTTTTCCTTTCTATTGACATTTTCAGTCTTACACTCTCACTTTCTCACTATGTGTTTCTACCCTTGGTCAGTTATCATCCTGGACACCAGCGCCCAGCCAGGACACTAACGCAAGGCACCCTTGGCCCGCTCTTGTCCCCTCTTTACTTTACTCTCACCTTTTGGGTCATTTCTAGTTGTTTGAGCATTTTATCTTTTGGTAGTCTTCCTTTTTGGGGTTGATTACGAAATTCAAAGCAAAGGAATCATATAAATATAAAGTTATGTGAGCATAATAAGGGACCAAACACTAAGCATTACTATCTCCACCTGAGGTTGCATCCATCAAAGGCATTTATAGCTCCATTTGCATCCATCTAGCTTTATCTCAAGGGAAAAAGGTTGGTTCATCTACATCACACTTCATATGAGGGGAGTTTATTCTATTCCATGCACACATTTGTTTTGCATAACTGTTTTCCATCATGGTTTCCTGTTACATTGTTTGCCCATACTTGTCATTGTATGCCATTGTTTGCAGGATTTTCCCGTTCTCTTATGTGCACACTTGTTTGTTTGTGGCCACTACGACATTAATTGCATTGCGACATCGTGAGTGATGTCTCATGTTTACAACCCACTTTTTTGTAGTCTAAATTGTCTTGTTGCATGCTTGTCTTAGCTTATACATTGTCTATTAGCTTACATTTTACATGAGTGTTTGTCTTTGCTTGTACTAACACTTGTTTTCCTAGCCCCTTGTTTACTCGTGCCTTGGTTTCTACCAAACACATTCCCTTCTCCTTGCAAGGGAAAATTATAACGGTTGGTCCTCTTTTGGGCCGCATTCTTCATGTCAGCGACGTCGTATATGCCCCCAAAGAGGGGGGTGTCATTTGGGCGAACTAGTCATCCCATATAGAGTATACACAACACAATATAGTACCAGTATAACATAATTTAGGTCTCAGAATCAGACTTGGGTCCTTAGTACAGCAATGCCTTTCCTGGAGAGCCTATAACTAGGGGGTAGTTACACAACGATAAGGTTTAAGACAGTCTACAAAATTCTACACAACGAATTTTATAGGGCAGGTTGTCCTTAGCATTTGCATTGGTACATATCATTTGCAATGATGTTTTATTCCAGGGAGTAGTTAAAGGTTAGAGGATGACACTAAACCTTCCCTCTATACTAATTCTGCCATGACGTTCAATTGTCCAAAAAACCAGACAATACAGAGATCTCTACAGTTTCAGAAAGTGGTTAAAGGTTGGAGAATAAATCAAACTTTCCTCACTACACTTCTTCGGCCAATGGCGTGAAATCACCCAAAAAACTCGTACTTCATTGACATGATCCTTTCTACACACTCTTTCTCATTACTCATCAGGTGCACATGTTCATTTTTCATAGTTTCAACATTTTTTTACATATTTTTTTACATGCTTTTTACATACATACATACGTAGTTGACTACTTGATCGTTTTCTCTTTTGCAAGTTCGTCCGTATGGGAAGCGAGTAGTCAACATCATCAACATTGACACTAACAACAAGTACATCACACACATTGGCATATACACACGTGTTTCCTCTCTAGGTTCATTCTCATCACCTTTTTTTCTTTAGTCTCCACGCTCCACCTTTTTTATCACTCCATGCTTTGTCTAGTCCCTCGATACACTTTCTACATCAATCTACACGGATATTAGGTACGCATCTCTATCTACTTTATGCTACCGAGCATTTTGCTCACCAACATAAAGTGGGGACAAATGTAGACACAAAATCATGCACTTTAGGTAACTATCTAGTCCTAGTTGTATATTACTATTCATATGATTCCTAAGTTAGAAAAGTACTGATTAACCCATGTCTTTGGCCATTTTGCTTTCCTTTCTATTGATATTTTCAGTTTTGCACTCTCACTTACTCAGTCTACGTTTTTACCCTTCGTCAATTGTCATCCTGGACACCAGAGCTCAGCCAGGACACCAACACTAGGCGCACTCGTCCCTCCGGGTGCTCCTGTCCCCTTTTTACTTTACTCTCACCTTTTGGATCATTTCTAGTTGTTTGAGCATTTTAGATTTTGGTAGTCAACCTTTTCGGGGTTAATTACAAAATTTGAAGCAAATGAATCATATACATATAAATTTATGTGACCATAATAAGGGACCAAACACTAAGCATTACTATCTCCACCTGAGGTTGCATCGATCAAAGGCATCTATAGTTCCATTTGCATCCATCTAGCTCCATCACAAGGGACAAAGGTTGGTTCATGTACATCACACTTCATATGAGGGGAGTTTATTTATTCCATACACACATTATTTACATTTTACATCTAGCTACTTGCTCGCTACTTCAAGTGTGACATGCACAAGAGCAACCTAGGGCAAAATTCCGCACACACACACACACACACAACTACATTGGGTATGAGATGTAGTGTAGCGCTCAGATATAAGTCCACCATTCTGGCAGTTAAGGGCAGTTCAACCCCTTCATTTGCATCTTTATTTTCTAGTGATTGATGCTTTGTTTGGGGTTTTGTAGGTGATCCATTCATTCTAGATCCACAACGACATTTTACGGAATTCAACGACACAATAACAACAGGCATCGAGGGTTTCACACCATCTAGCGATCCTGTGAAATTGGTTTCTGAGCATCTACACAGACCAATGCACCCAAAATTCAAACCAGAATGCCATAGGTGCCCCCATCCTTCTCCAAGCACCCTAGTCCAACCAAATCTGCCAGATCTGTAATTTTTTGGGTTTATGTGCGATTGTCTTCCATCTTTGTTTAGTCGATCTCCACTGTGATATTGCCCCACAAACTCTTCGAATCAACTAAGGCCCTTCTAACCCTCTTTGCACATTAGGGTTTCATGTTTCCATAACTTAGTTGCTTGGGTGTATTTCTATATTTCATTATTTAGTTATTTACTGCAAACTTGCATTAGATTAGGTTATTATTTTACATTTTAGCATGATCACCACACCCACGTTTTCTTCGTGGCCCTCAACCGTGTTGGCTACCATTAAGAGCTTATACACATTCAGTTACGTCTCAACATCATTCAATGTCTTTTCAATGGCTTCTCGAGCCTTAGAATCGTCCGCTGCACAGTCGGACGAATCAGTCAAATTGTTTAGAGAATCAAGAACTTGCTTGTGAATTTTTAAGAGCCTTTTGAAATCATTGTAAGCAATCATACATATTATATCTGTAAGCTAGTGTCAATGTTGATAACATTAAGTAGATTAATGATTTTCAGATATTGAGAATCGTAATTTTGAACAAAAGTCATCAGATCTTAAGCTTGTCGACAGGCTTCAATAGCTTTTGCTATCCTTTAGGCGATTGACCTCCCTGTAAAAAGGCAAGAGTATTATGAGTGTATTCAACAAGGAGAGTGTTGCCATCCTCATGGTGTTTTCATCTAGAATTGGGAAATGTTCCGTAACATCCTGAAATCGTTCGCTCACTTCATTCGAGATGACCTATACACTTTCCGCTGCCATTGAAATCCTGATAATGAGATCTAATAAGTCTGATTAGATCCTTGCAGTTGCAACCTTTCTTTTTGCTTTTATTTAAGTGAATCTTTGCTCACTTCATAGTTTCCTCGTTGGCAACCCATTGATTTTCTGGATTTCCTCGTTGGCGACTATTAACATTTGAGATGTTGAACGCTTGGTCCTTACATTCATAATTATTACCATACTACGATGCCTACAGAACCTTCGTACCTACTCAAAATTTTCTTTTGTTAGGTGCTCCATGCTAGCTCTTGTCGCATATGTGCCGACACACAAATTATAAGAACAAAGACTGCTTCACCTACAAAGCTCCTTACAAATTTAAAGCCACAACTTCTCCCTCCAGACACATTCTTCCTCCCTCCTCTTCTCCTCTCATTTTCTTCCCCTATTCTATTTGTCATCTTCATCTTCAAACTTCCAGTTCCTTCTCTCCACACACTTTACTGCTTCTGAAAAATCGTTGCCTCCCCTATTGGCGTATCCATTGCACCGTTGCGGTGCAATTACTAGTTATATAAATCTATATAGACAATGATGGTCATATTTTAAATCTACAAGTCATATATAACGGTTTCAAAATTTTACAATTATTTTACTCTTGAAATCATTAAAAAAAATACAAATAGCCATCAAATTTAACCCTACCTATCACTTTGTTCATATCATTAACACCCCCCGAGAGGAAAAGTAGAAAACCCGACTCCTAAACCCTAATCCTAATAAGGAATAAATCTTAACCCTAATCAGTCATAATCCCAAACCCTGACCACTAACTCTAATCAAAACCGTAAAGTTCCCTAACCCTAAACTCTAGCCAGATAAAACCTTGGCATCTAACATCCGCTATATATTAAGGGGAAGGACGAAGGTCAGCAGATCCGGAGGAAATGTAAAATCTTGAGCTTGTGCCTAACTATTCTGGTTGTGTTTATATGTCGTTGGTATATCGTTGTGGTTCTCAGTATATTAAAAGGTTATTTCCCTATTTGTTGAAGTGAAACTACAGAAGGTTTACAGAACTGGATGAAAGGTAAAATTCCTGAACTTGCCTGTTTTTGATTGTGTTCTTGCGTTCTCTGTATATTGAAAGGTAAAGGTTTGTATTTAGGCCATAGCTAACCGGGATGCCAATTTGGCATCTGAAACACCCATGTGGAAGCGTAAAATAGGGTTTTTAAAGCTTGCCACTGAACTCCTGTCATGGAAGTTCACAAGAGAGTTTCTAAACTTTTCCAGTCCACCTACAGCCAGAATAATGTGTGCTTAGATATCCATAGTTAATTTACCATGTTTGCCCTAGCCCGACTGTGTATAATGTTATATGTAGTTAAGTTGTCACGATTGCCCTAGGCCGAGCGCTATTCTCCAAAAGAAATGGAGTGGCGTGGTATTCCACGGGAGAGGTTAAACGTGGCACACCGCTTCAGTTTGGTGTGATGGGCAAATATTCAATTGGGGGTGCTCTGTCTTGACAACTGCTTAGTTTTGCAGTGTTTTCAAGGGGCTGCCCTACATTTACTTAACTCTTTTGCTGGTTTTTTAATATTTTTTTACGTCATTCTGCCCTTGCGGTAAACCCTGAAGTAGTCCAAAGGCAATGTAATGTAAGGATTTAATCCTTTATGAAATTTAATTTATTTTTATTGCTCTTCTTGTCAGTTATTGTGATAAGATCTGTGTGTTTTGAAGATATGTGTGTTTATTCTAGTTTCTATCAAAAGTTTAGGGTTATAAATTTTGTTTAATCTTTGAAGGGGTTTGCTTTTTTCTTAAATTTTGAAGTAAAGATGATACAATGACCTTGTTTATATTTACATTTTGCCCTTGGTTTAAGGGATTCGCAATTTTTGTCTGTCTGGTTTTGGAAAGATTTCGAAAGATATTCATATAGCTGTTCACTTTGATCAATCTCCAAGTGAAGCTGAATGATATCCTATCCTGTAAAATGTTCTCTTACACTTGACTTGGATGATAAATTCAGTATCATTTATTATATCTTCCAAAATCCTTTTTCTTAGTGCTGATAATAATTGCAGCCACTTCCTGATCCATTTAATATCGCTTACGAACAATCTTTCCAAACCATATGAAACATGAAAGCAAACTCAAAATCATAGCGAACATGTCCAAACCAGAAAAGTGATATTTCTACCAACTGCCGGAAATGGATACTTTGTAAATCCCAACAAGAATAGTCAGTTTTCTTGACTGGCTTTCTAGAAAACACACAGGAAGAAGACGGATTTATAGCTTTGAGTAACTTCCTAAGGCGCAGAAAAGCAACATATAGGTGAAAAGTATTACTCTGCTTTACTCTGTTAAGGTTAATATACAATTTTTTTATACTGCCTTCCATTTGTTAAGTTTCAGATTTCATGATGGTGTAGCAGAGGGTTTAGGATTAAGAATAGGAATGGGTGGTTATGATGGTTCAAGCTTTCTGCCCACTAGTTTTATCAGCTTGGGGATTGAAAGAAACAGTGTTTTTAAACCCTCGCTGTTAGTATGCTATGTGACAAGGTACACCAAATTTTATGAAAATGTTTGATTTTTGCACATGCATTTTAGAAGATTCCAAAAAGGAGAACGAAGAAAAAGCCAAGCCGAGAAAAAGAAAAAAAAGAATTACATTAGATGAGCTTCTTCAGCTCAGAGACAACATTTTTTGCTCTAGGAGAGCCAGATTCGTTTGCCAGAAGATCAGCCAGCTTGAGAAGCTCCGAACAGTCGTCAGCTAAAGCCGCCCTGGTGGAATCCGTGAAGTCCTCCCATGCTTTCAGAGCCTTGAAGGCACGCTGCAGTTTACTAAGAATGGAGGAAATGATTTCGGCTCTGTTGGTCTTCTTTTTTAGCATCAGCAGACTCAGTATCAGCAGTAACAGGAGGGGAGAGAGGAGTGTCAGCAGCAAAAATCTTTTACAATAGAGGGGTCCTTATTTCAGCAGACAGAGAGAGGGGGTCCGCCACATGTTGATTGATGTATCACACTGCTCCGCTTCCGGAGTCAGGGGTACAGATGAGCCAGCCCCAAAAGATCAGCCGCGCTAGAGTAGTCAGGGCTGGAGACAGGAGAAGGAGCATGGCCACTGGCATTTGTGTCCTCCAAGAAAAGACACGAGATGGGCGTAGGAAAAAGGGGGGGGGTGGGGAATGGAGGCGTCGCGGGGGGGGGGGGCTCACAATGGCCACATCGGAATCCGAACCAGAGGAGAGGAGCAAGCGGCGACGACGCCGAGAGGAGCGGAGGGAGGGGGAGGAGGAGGGGGGGAGAAGAAGGGGGGGGGGAGCGGCGGCGACGACCCATTTTGGGAGGGAAACGGAGCAGGTCAGAATGGGAAGCGGCGACGGAAAAAAAAAGAGATAGAGTAAACCCTGGTGGAGGATGACACCCTCGCCCTCCCGAGCCAACATAACAGAATGTTCCAGAGACTGAAAAAGGAAGGCAGCCAAATTGATTTTTCTCCCCCATCGGAGATGGGAGAGAGGAGGATGAACAGATGGGGGCCGAAGACCAGTCGGTATCTTCCGTCGATAGTGAAGTACCTCATAATGACTTCCGCCACTCTGTCCCAGGGAGAGGGCAGAGAGAGTCGGGGTAGCCAGAAAGATATTTCTTTGGTCTGTCACCTGGGGCGTTGAAATCTTGAATTTCGGCGTGAAGGGAACGCCTGTAGTAAATATCGCCCGCAGGGAGCCCGGTGGCATCAGCGATGGCGTTCGTTGAGATGGTGAAAACGAGTGCTGCCAATTTGGACACGACCCCTCGACCACGAAGCCGTGACAGCATAAGAAACCAGAGCAGAGTAACCAGTCATTTTTTCCAGAAAAGTGGCAATCCCATTTTCCACTAAAATGCTCCACACCTCGCCATCATTCTTAAACGACTCGCAGTTGTCGGGCTCAAGGCGCTTCAATTGACCCCCCATGAGATGAGAATTTGAATAGTCACAGAAGTGGAAATAGGAGGGGACGAAAACCAGCTTGAACAGGAGTCCGGCTAAGTTATTAAAACCCTTCCGCCACCTCCTCAGATGATTAATGTGTGAATAAAGCTCATTCGTTCGGTGCGGGGATTTGCCGCATCATTACAAGGCACCTTAATCAAGTATCCCGTCGTTAAAGTGTCAAATCAATTAAATTCGCCATATTCACCGCCGCCTTTTGAGAAGGCCATGGCGAGCAAGCCGAAACCCGAGTCAGCCCTTTAATCCACCAGTCAGTGGGAGATGTGTCATTTTTGAACAATCTGACAGAGGTCATTCGGGAAGTTATCAGTCCAATTTTGCTGATTTTCGATGAGGACACCCATATTAGCAAGAAGATCCGCCGCTTTATTTCCTTCCGGAGGACATGCTGGAACTGGAATGGCTTGAAGGAAAGATCTTTGTATACTTCTAATATCAGCAATGATGTTCCTAATCGACCAATGGCCAGGGTCATTAGATCGGAGGAGGTTTATGATGTTGAGGGAGTCACTTTCAACTTGAAGGGGATCATTGCCCAAATTGATAGCCATCTCAAGGCCTTTGAGGATAGCCAAAGCCTCCGCACGATGGTTGGAGCCAAAATTGAAATTATGAGCAGAAGCAGCAACAACAAAAACCCGAAGAGCAACGGAGAATGGCCCCCTCCTCCGGACATACCTGGATTTCCTTTCGAAGCTCCATCCGTGTTGAGTTTTTTTTTCCAGCCCCTTGGAGGGGGAAGCCAGCAGACCAAATTCCGATCAGTATGAGCTCTTTTACAAGGAATGGATAAAAAAAAACTTCTGCCACTCCTGGGTGTGACAGAACTGTAGTTTTTGCTGATATTTGGACCACGTGGTCAGGTTGATATTTTCTTGGAGAGCCAGAGCAATCTGAGTAGCCACCTGAGGATTGAGACTTTTTTCTTTGAAGATTCTTCTGTTTTTTTTTCCATATGCCCCATAAACCATGCGGGAGGAGGAGTTTCCCAAGCCAAGTTTAGAATCGGATGAGAAGGAGAGAGAACTCCATTGAGAGAGGGTGTCCTGAATGGAATCCGGAAAGAAGATCCAAAAGACACCGAATCTCGATAAGAGCCACTGCCAAATAACTTGCGAGAAAGAACAATGGATCAAGAGATGTGATGAGGACTCCGCTTCATTGGCACATAGAACACATTTGGTGGGAAGGGAGAAACCCCTTCTCTTCAGGTTCTCCCCAGAGAGGAAAGCATTCTTAGAGGAGAGCCAAGAGAAAAAAACCAATTTTTGGGGTGATCTCCTTAGGCCAGAAATTTGTAAGAGGGGGGCCTATGTCAGCACTATGCATCGAGAGATAAGCAGCCTTAACTGAAAAGGAGCCCGATGTAGAGAGAGTCCAGATAATCGTCCTCATTATGGGAAAAAAAGGGATGTATATGGAAGAGAGCAACAACGCTCTAAGTGAAGACAGCAGGTTTCTTTGCAGGACGCTGATATCCTCCCATTCCTTGATATCCCATGAGGGGATGGAGTTCACCCTCTGCCAATAGCCCGAAGCTAATCTTCCATGTATATTGATGATACTTCTCTTGATAGGGTCCCAAGAGGGATTGAGGTCAAGGGGTTCATCTCCAATCCAAGTATCCCTCCAGAAATCAATGAGACGCCCATTCCCGAATCTCCATTTAGTGCCAGCACGAATGATGGGAAGCGAGCTACATATAGAGTTCCATATGGCTGAGCCTCTAGTGGGGATGGAAGTGAGAAGAAGTCTTCATTGTTTGCTAAATACTTAGCTCTGAGCAAGTGGGCCCAACAGGAATCACCTTTAGCCACTTCCCAAGCAAGTTTGGCCAGGAGGGCCCCGTTCATCTCATTCATTTTCCGAAGACCGAGACCACCATGAACAGTTGGTTTACAAACCTCTTTCCAGGCACAAGATGGATCCTTTTCTTTTCTTCAGTTCAGTTCCAGACCACAGAAAGTTCCTTTGAATTTTTTCCACAACCTCCCTCACAGAACTGGGAATCTTGAGCATAGACAGGAAGTAAGTAGGAAGGTTTTGAAGAGTGGCTTTCACCAGCTGGAGCTTGCCAGCCTGGCTGAGCAGAGCTCCTTTCCATGCAGCGAGCTTTTTTTTTTTCATATCTTTCAATGACCGGATTCCACATATTTTTTTTTGATTGCCTTCCATGGAAGAGGGGGATGCCCAGATAAGAGGCGGGAGGTCCACAATCGAGCAACCAAAGATATCAGCAATCTTTCTCTGAACTCTGGGGGGTGTGTTGATGAAGGAGATGCTGCTCTTGATGAAGTTGACCGTTTGCTGAGAGGCTGATTGATAAAGAGAGAGGATATCCATAATAGCCCTGGGCTTCAATAACAGAAGCCAAAAACTCAGCAGTAAGGTGTCGTCAGCGAACTGGCTATGAGTGGCCGAGGGACAGTTGAGGTGATTTTCATGCCAGAAATGATGGATTGATTTTTTTTGCCGCATCCAGAGCTCTGCTGAGGGAGTCCGCCATTAGAACAAAGAGAAAAGGTGACAGAGGATCACCTTGCCTGATACCCCTGCTGCTTTTTTTGAAAAACCCAGGAATGCCATTGATAAGAATAGAGAAGCAAGGGGTCGAAACACATGAGAAAATCCAGCTACACACCACTTTTTGTCAAAACCAAATTTTTCCAAGGTCTTGATTAAGAAAGGCCAGCTGACTCTGTCAAAGGCTTTTTGCATATCCAATTTTAAGATCATACCTGGAGACTTCGCAAGAAGAGCCGAGTGGATGGCCTCATGACAGTAATTATACCGCCTTGAATAAGACGACCTTTTATGAAGCCGTTCTGATTGTGAGAGATGAGGTTCGGCATAAGAGGTTTTAGTCTGGAAGCCAGCATCTTAGTGATGATCTTGTAAGACGTGTTGCATAAACTTATAGGCCGAAAAATTGGAACCTCCTTGGAATTATGCACTTTTGGGGCAAGGGCCACGAAAGTGGTGTTCCATTCCTTAAGCAGTTTGTCATTCATCTGAAAATTCATTAACTGCTAGGAATAGGTCCTGCTTGATGATTTCCCAAAAAACTTGGAAGAAAGCGGCAGGAAAGCCATCCGGACCCGGGGCTTTGTCTCTCTTCATAGCAAAGACAGCTTTATGAATTTCCTCCATAGAAAAAGGCTTGGTCAGATTGTTGTTCATCTCAGGAGAAACCAGATGTGGAATGTGCTGGAGCATTTCATTCATGGATTGTTCCGAAGGGGCCAGATCAGCATGGAGAAGATTTGAGTAGAAGGATATAAGCTCATTGGAAATATCAGATTCAGCTGTTCAGCTGTTAGTAAGATCCCTGCTGACGACACCAACTCACGAATCTTATCTCTAGCTTTATGTTTACAAGCAGTGATGTGGAAGAATTTGGTATTACGATCACCTTGCTCAAGCCAGAGGGCCCGAGAACGCTGCTCCAATAGGATTCTTCTTCTTTAAGAGTGTTGTGATAATCACTGAGGAGAGAGATTTCTTGTTGGTGAAGATGATCCAATCTTCCAACAGCCTCAATTTGTTCAGAAATTTTAACCAAGCTCTGAGATAGCTCCTTCTTGCGAACCTTGATGTTACCGAAGACCTTCGACTTCCATATTTTGAGTTGTTTTTTGATTTCTTTAAGTTTGCTGGAAAATCTGAACATATTAGTTCCCTCAATCTCGATATTCCACCAGCTTGCTACCAGGGGAGTCAGATGGTTATTTTCAAGCCAAGCCAGCTCAAATCTGAAGGGAGGATTCTTGGCATTTACCTTGTGATTGGCGCTTAACAGAAGAGGGCTGTGATCTGAGCCAGCCCTTGGGAGGGAGCTGAGATAAGAAAAAGTCCGGAAAGAGAGAAATCCAATCCAGAGAGCCAAGAGCTCTATCTAATCTGCATTGGATGTGGTTCCTGCCCAATCTGCGGTTTGACCATGTGTAAGATGAGCCGTGGAGATCCATGTCCAGAAGAGAATTCTCCCTTATGAAGTCAGCCAAAGCTTCCATGCTAGACGGCATAGCAGGCATACCCCCCTGTTTATCCGAAGGATAAAGAGGGCAATTAAAATCACCCATTATTAGAATGGGAATTTTACCACAAGTGATGATGAAGTTAGTGATATCTTTCCAAAGTTTTCCTCGATGAGTCTCCAAGTTTGGGGCATACACATTGATAGCAATCCAAGAGGAGTCAGCACCAATCTCTTGGAAGAGGATACATATAAAGTTGGGGTGCTTGAACAGGCAATCCCCTTTAAGACTTCTGGGATCCCACAAGGTACAAAGCCCCCCAGAGTTTCCTGTTGAAGGTTGAGATTCAAAGGCAGCCGCTGGCCAGAGTTTATGGAGCCGAACCTCCGTTTTTAGTTTGGTTTCCTGTAACATGATGATATCAGGTGAGTTCTGGAACTTGATGTCTTTGATGATTCTTTGTTTTTGAAGAAGAGTTGAGCCCTCTTATATTCCAAGAAATGATCTTCATTTCTTTTTTGTTTGGGTTTACTCCCCACCACCATGGGGATTGTGCTTTGGGTTCCTTGCGCCACATTTGTAGCTGCTTCTTGCTGAAGCTTAACACTGCTCGGAATTCTGCCTCTAACCTTTTCCAAGCCAATATCGGGTTTCTTGTTGCTGCTTGCTTCTAGTGAAACGATGATTGAAACAATCATCGGTGGAGAGATCCGAGGGAGAGGGGACAGAGCCTGAAAAAGGGCGGGCAGGGGGGAGGCAGGGGGGGGGGGATCGAGGGAAGAGGGGATCGAAGGAAGGGGGGGGGGGGGGGGGAAAAGGAGCAGGCAGCGGGGGGCAAGGGGGAGGGGAGGAGGCAGCCAAAAGAAGGTCCTCACCAAGAGACGAAGAGCCGGGAAGAGCCGAAGGAGCCAGGGGGGGGGAGGGGAGGGGGATGGAGGGCTAAGGAGGAGGGAAGGATCTCAGAAGCAGGATCAGAAGAAGTTGATTTCTCCATCCTCAAGGAGAGCGAAGGAATTAGACGTGGGGATGATCGGGATCTCAATGGAGGACGATTTAGGAACGAATTTTTTTTTTGAATTTTTGGGAGAGGGTTGGGACATTGGTTTAGGTTGAGGTTTAGAGGGGCAGCCAGAGGCCCTATGGCCAAGTTTTTTTTTTTGCAGAAGGAACAAGCTTGAGGAATGTATTCATAGTCAATGGGTTGTTTCCAGTTCCCTAAGTCCGAGATAAGCTCGATGTCCTTTGGCAAGGGACAACTAATATCAGCATTAACACAGAAACGAGCATGAATGAATCTAGTTTTTGCTTTTGTGGCTTGATCTATAGCTATCAAAGAACCTATTGAAAGAGCAATACCTTCAATAACTGCCGGGTGCCAAAACTCCAGGGGGCCCCGGGAGGCGAACCCAGATTGGGGCTTGGGTCATGGATTCCGTGTGTGGGTTGAAACCAGGTGACCATTTCCTGAGATAGAAAAACCCCCGCCTGCCAAAAAAACCACGGACCACCAAGCAGCGCTCTAGCGAAGTCTTCTTTCAAGCTGAAGGAGAATAAGATGAATCCATTAGGCATAGCCGCTATTTCTAGCGCTCCACATGGTTGCCATTTTAAACGAGCCCATTTTTTTATATCCTCCAATGGGGGCCTAGGGCCCATCAGCGTACCCACCAAGGAATTATGCAATTTTATAAGAACCAAAATGAATAAAAACAATTTGTTTGAACTTAATCCATTAACAAATTTGAAACCAAAATTTATCCTCATCAAATATGAACCTTGTGACGCAGTTTTTATATATACAACATTGAGAGCAGATGTGAAAATATGCATCAGATTAAAGGTTGTTTTTGAAATGACCAAACATTTTGAAAAGGAAGAAATTCTGAAATGAAATAAAAGGAAAGATTTTTAATGATGTTTGCTAAATTAAGCAGTCTAAGGGACTAAGAGCTGCAGCACTAAGGAATTTTCAAGTGTCTTTTGATGTGAGATTTATTATGGAGCTTGATTAGGAAGTTACCTGTTTTGATGACTCTTTCCTTGTCAAATAACTCATTTAGGTTGTCCACATTCAAAATCATAATGGGAACTGAGATCTTCATAAGCTGCACATTCCAAAATGAAGTGCCATTTAGCTTCAACCACCCTTTATTGCAGAAAATACAAATTCTTTCTTCCCAATTTTCTTTGGGGACCCGCCCATATATCAGTCTCACACCTAAAATGATCTAGTTGTGAGTTGAGTTAATAACATTCCAGCCTTACCCTTAAAGAGCAGTGTGTTGTAGATACTTTTTTTTTGCTATGCCCCCCTCCGTTGGGGTTGAACTTTTTAACATGGAATGTTTTTTTTTGGCCAATTAATTTTGTTCACATGGCAGTTCTGATTTTTTTTTTAAGAGACTTTTTTATTTCTACATTGGTGTTAAGGCAATTTTGTAGTTTAAATGTCCCATTTATTCATCCACTTGTTTTGTTTCAATCCATGTCTTCTTCCTAAGGTCCGGCTCCTCTATAACAACCATTTTGGGCCAACGATAGTTATTAATGTTTTCAATTTTTTTGAAATGATTTATCAACTGTGTTAATGTTTATGCTTCCATTGGGAAAATCCGTCTTTCAGTCAAAAGGATCTCATATGAAATTGTTGTTTTGATTTTGATGCTACTAGTGATTAGATGCCTTTGGATTCTCTCTAGCTACCTCCACTTGTGATTTGCTACATTGCTCACAATAATAAAAATATTCAATCACATGGAAAACTCAGTATTTAACATGTGTTATGAAGGATTTACATGTTTTTTTTTAAGAGTAAATCTCAATGATACAATTGATGATGAATGAGTCTTTGTTTTGGTTTGTTTGATTAATTATTGAGAGTTCTACTATGGACCCCTAGCTTGGGGCTCCGTCTTTTGGGTTTGATTTTTATATTCAAACATTACTGTCATTTGTATTTTCATGACCATACGAGCACACGTCTAGATATTTCTATGGTTATTTGAAGTTTGAATGACTGAAAGATTTTAATGACGTCCACGAGACTGACCACTCGATCACCTATTCAACATAAAAAGTTGATTTTGATATACTGTAGTATACAACGTTGTTTTTAATATTTTTCTAACCCACAATAAAATCCCATATGCCAAGTCTGCCTATGCATTAATAACATAAAACTTACAAAGTCTGTTTTAATATCTGTATATAGCGTATGATATATACCCTGTTGACACGTATTCTTGCAAAGTGGTACGTAGAGGTAATGCTAGGCTAAAAAACTGAGAAAGACAGATTAAAAAGCTTGCGCTAAATAAGCTCTAATGTATTTCATTTAAATAAGTGAAGTAAACTACCAAAAGATAATGCTAGGCTAAAAACTGAGAAAGACAGATTAAAAAGCTTGCGCTAAATAAGCTTTAATGTATTTCATTTTAAATAAGTGAACGTAAACTACCAAAAGGAAATATGTAAGTTTTGGTGCAGTGTTTTATCATGGCCATTCATATGTAGTGATTTTATCAAATTCCATTTATAATCATAATTTGGAACATGTTCAATAGAATTATAATTATCTTTGTTACATTAATCAGACATACTCCTATTATATGCAGCCTGCCTATAGACAAGTCGCTAGAGTAAATCCCTTACTTTGTTCTGAAATTCCATATATCATTATTCAGTGAAATGGATGGGCTTGTTCAAAACTTTTTTGTTCAATTATTAGTGAAATCAGCTCATTCAACTTTTATATATCAATAAATAAAAATGACAAATCCTAGAAAGAACAGTATTTTTCCCATGAAAAAATATAACTGCAACTGTCTTACCTTACCACTATCTACCACTATTTTTTCTTGATTGAGGTATTTATTTGGATTTGTTACATAGTTTTTCTATTTAAGAGTGCTACATTGATTAATGAATTGATCATCTTATAAGTATTTGATCTTTTGTCCAATGGTGTAATGAAAATATTTAGAGGGATTAGAAGAATAACAACAATAAAACACCAAATGATGTATGAAACCGTGTAGAGAGATTGCAAGGCTAATAATAATGAAACACCAAACGATAAAACACTTTGAATACTGTATGGACTGTCAATGAAGATATTCTTAAAGGCATTTGTTGACCACCTCTATTCAATCATTTTGACTTATGTTACAATGGACTATGTGCCATTGAATACCCATTCATGAAAATCAATCAATCTAAAAAATTATTGGTAAAATATAGGACCATGACCACTTTCAATTATGTGGTGGGTACTTTGTAACTATTGAATTATATTGATGAAAGAAAAATGTTATTTTACTTGTTCAAATGGAAAAGGTTAAAGGTAAAAGCATAAAAATGTGCATATTTTGACAGCCTATTTGTTTCTACCATGGTGACATTTTTCCTTTATGACATGAGCAACCTTGGAGTAAAATCCATTGAAATTTTCTCCCACCTTTCTTAGGATAAATAGGTGTTGAAGAAGGCTTGGTGTCTTAATTGCCTCACTTTTGTTTTTGTGGCATACCAGACATTTTTTGCCACAAAGTGGTCAAGAATACTGAGTGCTTCATCATTGGAGATGCATGTAGTTTTACAAGAATCATTTGTTTTAGAGTAAAATTCTAGCATAGGTATAACCTATTTGTTGTACCATAAGAAATCCCATCTCGTATAAATGTCTCTAACATCATAGCATCCCACTACCAATATGCAGCCTTATTAATGAATATATGATATAAAAAAGATTATGTTAGTCATAAGATGGCCATACATATCCTGAGGCTCTTATCTTAGATTTGTCACATAGTATTTTTGCCTATCTAATTGTGTTGGGCTTGAAAGTATAATTTAGTGAAAAAATAGGGCTCCAACTTCTCTATATGTCCAAGATTTTATGATTTTATGATTGGCTTTTTCTCCAAGCAAAAAAAATAAAGATGTCAAAACATGCTTAGCTGCACTATTTTGTAGGGCTTAAAGATATGTTTCTAGGTAAACACAATGTGTTGGGCTTTGAAAAATATCTTATATATAATAATTTATATCAAAAATTAATTCATAACTTTGTCTCTACAAGTTTACATATGAATAATTTTATACAATAATTGTCTTCTTTAATGCAATGTTTGTTGAGTAATAAATCTATGTTAATAGTCGCCAACTTAAAAACTTTAGTTTTTAATTGTCTTTGATTTTTTTTGAATTATTACAATACTTCAAAACATTAAAAAATATGGCATGTTAAGAAAAATATATGACACATTGTAAGGTCTCAACAAATTTGATAAATGTATATATATTTTAAATAAAATATAAGTCAAGTAGGGGACATTATATTTAACAATTTAAGAATTACATAAAAATAATTTTAGATATACATTGAAGAGAAAAGGGGACATCATATTTAATACCCCGGGAACTTACATAAAAATTGTTTTAAACAAACATTAAAGAGCAATGACTAACCCAAACGGCAACTTAATCTAATGAAAGACTTGAGAAAAAAGACATTTCTAGTTGCTTAATTGGAGGTAATGCATTTATGGTATTTTACACGGTTCATGATTAAATTGGTGGATTTTAATTTATAAAAAAAAAAATTGTAATGAAAGATGAGATTTGATAGCCCGCCTTACCCCACCTATTAGGAAAATTTTAAAGGCTGCCCACACATTATAGAAAGCTCTTGTTAATAACTTTATACTCGCTTTAAATTCTAACTTTAGAATCAAATTTTTATTTATTGAAATTGTCTATATGTTAAGAGTTACAAAATACAAAACTAGGTATAGTTGTACAATGTATACAAATCAATGAAATTCTTTTATTATATAATATATAATATTTACATAATTGGTAGCATGAATGAATTAACAAATATTATAAATGAGGGGTTTTAAATCGTTTGTAAATTGTAAAATATGTTTTAAAAAAGAGCAAAATAAAAGATAGCACTAAGTGACCTTTATGAAGGGAATAACAGGAAGAGGATATGTCATCTCACAAGTTGGTTGGAGGACTTTAAACAGATCAATGGGATGTTGCAGACGTAAAAACTAGTGAAATGTTATAGTAGTTTTGAATACCTTGAGTGAAACCATTTTTAAATAATCTTACAAAATGTCATTGTTCAACAACATGTATTAATATTAACTTAAAAAAAAAGAAAATACATAGCAAAAGGGCAACATTTACTGGTCCTAAGCAAAGCTAAACCACCTAAATTTTCACGCTTCCTAATACTTGAACTTTGAATTGTAAACTAGATAAAATTGAAGAGGTCTTGAATTCAACTCCTTCCCACTTACCACAAAAACATTATAATCATGTTGCCACATTCACATGCACATGGGTTTATAATTATTGAAATGACATTATTTAGATACTTCTAATCCATCACTTTTTATTTTGAATTGTTGATGACACAAACACAATCGATAGAAAACATCAAGAGCGAGAATAAATCAAAAAACATTTTTGGTTATTAGATATGATACATGCCTACAGAAAGAAACAAATAAATAGTTGTTTCTAAGCAAGTGATGGATTAGAATAAGAAGTTCAAATTGTGATGGGAATGTATTGTCTTTAGTAAACATACAACTGCTTTTGCAGCTATAAAAAACATTGTCATTGGACCATCACATCAAGAAAGAGTATTTAATGTGCAGTTGTTGAGTATTAAACCTATCTTAATTAATTGCTAGCCTAAAAAGGCTTGATAATGCCTTTGATTTTTTTTGGGAATATTGCAATCACATCAAAATACTTTAGAACAGAAAAACATGGTATATTAAGAATAAATGTCTGATACATTACATAAGTTCGGTAACTTTAAATATTTTATATAAAATATAAGTCGAAGTAGGGGACATTATATTTAACGTTATAGGAATCACATAAATATTATTTTAGACAAACATCAGAGAGAGAAGCGACGTTATATTTCACTCTATGAACTTACATAAATATTGTTTTAGACAAACATTAAATAGATATATAATCTTCTCAGTACTAACAAAAATGAAAAATAAAGAGCTTTGTTCAACCCAAACAATGCATCTAAATAACAACCATTCCAAACTAATGAAATATTTAAGAAAAATGACATATTTTTAGATGCTTAATTAGAGATAATACATTTATGGTATGAACGGTGAGATTGATGGCCCACCTTAACACACATCATAGAAAATTTGAAGGCAACCCACATATTTTAGAGAGCTCACGTTAATAATTTGATACTCACTTTAAATTCTGAACATTGCAATAAATACTTTCGTATATTGAAATTACCTTTATTAAAATATAAAATATGTTTTAAAAAGAGCGCAAAACAGAGGATAGCATTGAGTGACACCTTTATGAAGGAACAACATGCAACGGATATGTCATCTCACAAGCTAGTTAGAGGACTTTAGACAAATCTATAGAATGTTGTAGATGCAAAAGGCAGTGGAAATGTTATTGAAGTTCAAATGCCCATAAGTGAAACCATTTTAAATAATCTTGCAAATGCCATTATTCAATGTGTATTAATATAAACTCATTATTCAAAATGTACTAATATTAACTTAAAATAAAAGAAATATAGAGCAAAAGAGCGACATTTGTTGGTCCTAAATAAAGCTAAACCACCTAAATGTTCACTCTTCTTAATACCTAAACTTTGTATTGTAAACTAAATAAAATTGAAGAGGTCCTATTTTTTTATTTAGGGTTTCCATTTAGAAGCTATCCTTTGTTTTTAATTAGGGTTTCTTTTTTTTAGGGTTAATTAAGGTTGCACTATCATATGTTTTTATTTTATTTATAGTGCTAGTTAGTCTTTGCGTGGCACTGGTTGCTTTTTTGGGTAGAGAGGCAAGTCGACAATAGGAAGGGACCAAGATGATGCATCACAAAGTCTCCTTCATTGTCACTTGCAAATAGGGAAACTTACATATATTCTTGCCTACCATTAAAAGTTAAATTAGCCATGAATTGTGCACAATTCCATCTAGCTGCTACAGAACCAACGAGTGCATAAACAATGACGAGAATGGGACATGTAGATGAAAAATGAAAAATCAACGTCATGAATGGTTGTTTGGTGCTTATGTTTTCTGCTTTAGCCAGTTAGGGTTTCCCCATTAAAGTTTTTCTCCATCGCCACGTGGGTGGCCTACAACCAGTCGACATCAACGATACATATTAAGCTATCTCATTCATTAGGTGATTGACAATTGTCAGTGGTGGCACCCTACTTCTGACAACAAAATGCCTATCAATATAATCACAAATAATATCTTAAAAACATTATTAAAGTAATGACTACTCACCAAGGTCATCTTAAATTATCTTACTAAAACTAATAATCTAAATGCATAACCTCTACCAATAGGTTTTGATATACCCATCTCTATCTAACAAACAAAGAACTAACACTATTTCATGTCTTTTGCACTCCAACCTTCTCAAACAATTTCTATTTGCTTATAAGATTTTTCTTCACCCTATTTACTTTTCACATATTTATTTCCATTTTTTACATGGAAGGCGTTCTCCAAGTTATAATGCATTCACCGAGCTCTTATGGCACAACCGTATCAATGACCATCCGACGACCGTGAATCTCCACAAAATGGGTCAACATGGGCATTAACAAGAATATTGCTTCAACCTAGAGTACATCAGATCTAAATTTAAGAAAACAAGGAATCTCTTTCAACCTATACATTACACAATACACTTTGATGGTTTTATTAGTACTAGATAGTAAAAATCTATCTACAAAATTGCAAAAACTTTTACGACGGCTTATCCACATTTGACCCCTGATGTGACAAGGCAACCATAATTTGGGAACATTGTCTTACACTCTAATAATAATCATGGAAATGAATAAAAAACCCCTCTTTTAACATTTGTAAATATCCATGCACACAAAATTCATTGTAGAAAAGAAAAATAAAGCTCCATGAGAAAAACATAACACAAAGCAGAGGAAAATCCCTATTTCAACCAATACATAAAATCCACTTATCGCTCATTTGGACCAATTGCTGGAGGGGATCAATTATCGATGACTATTCCCATAACACATGTTTCCCTACAATTACTCAAGTTTAAAACTTAAAATGGGGCTATAAAGTGTTATAAGAAACAAACATTACTTTTGGGTTTTGAAGTTATCAAATTAAACTACTACACTAAATTGACATGGGATGTTGAGCCAGTACATATGTCCCTATCTTTGAAGTGTCCCAATACATGCAAAAGTGAATTCTCCTTAAATAGACATGTGTTCTAACAACCCACAAATCACAAGGGCTGACATTGCAACCAACTATTGACATTCACAATATTGATCGACCACTCATTCCTTTCTAAGATATCTCCAAAGTATGTTGACTTGACGATCTCTACACCACACCCCCTTTCTTTTCCAAATGATTAATAAAAATAGGCAGCGGTCCCATGTAGGGGGCAATGCAAATGTTTTTAGCAGGTGCTGCAGAGTAAAAATAGGAGAAATTTGCAGCGCAACAGTCCTATGGAATGCAAAGTTTTTAGCAGGTGCTGCAGAGAAAAAATAGGAGCAATTAGCAGTGCAGCGGTCCCATGGAATGCATAAATTTTTAGCAGCGTGACTTACTGAGCGCCAAGGGAAGAGATCTGGATTTTCCATACAGGTCCGACATAGCATCTTATAAACAATAGCATTCTTGATCTCAGAAATCGGAGATTTATTGAGACCCCTGGCTATTACAGATCTAGCTACACCAGCCAGCTATGAATCCAGTTTGATATCACTTGATCTGATGTGCAATTTTCTGTGAAGCAAGATGAAATTTGTGGTTGGTAGAAATGGCAAAAAATTCAAATAATCATTGATCTCTATGCAACGAATATTGGCTTGGAGAAATAAAAGGTGCCCAAAAAACTTTAGAGAGAAAAACTCGCCAAATATTGCATTCCCCTAGTTGACATAAAAACATAAAAAGATCTTGTTTAACTATGTGCAACATGATTCAACAGGGATAAAAATATGTAAGAAGCACCAAAATACCTTGGACCCAAAAATTGTATGCTATCATAGTTCGTTACATGTACATTTGAGAGTGTTAGATTGTAGTTTGGTTGAAGACATTTCTTCATTTTTTTCTTGTCAGATAAATGTAGGTTACTTTTGTGTAAATTGATTTGCATTTACAGCTAGGATTTGAATTACTGTAAATGCTCTTTATACTGCCTTATTTGTTCAACTTATGGGTTCTTCTATCAGAAGGGCATCTTTGTTGAAAGTATGGAGGGCTGTACAGTATTATTGACTTTTGTTAGATGCAAGGTGACATTTTATTATTTGTTTCAGCTGTCAAATACGGATCCCAATAATAGATGTCTTTAAGTTTTGTCTATAGTGTAATGTAGCAATGTATGTCTCTAATTGATACATGGAAAATTTGAAGTACTTTGCAGTGCTAGATAAATAAATAAGATAAGTAGATGTAGAACGGAGAATCTATTTTGTGAGTTAGATGCAATATTTCAATCAATTTTGCATCCATCAAATTGAATTTCAACACCCACTAATCAGATGTGGTATTTCATTCGATATCTACACCCAACAAGTTGGATGTTGTGTTAAACCCAATTTCAAGCCTTCATAATGCCCTTCTAGATTTGAACATGGGCTGTCATAAAATTAAAAAATCCTTAACAATTTTACCAATTTGAACTCATGTCAATCGTTGTACCATGCTTCATATTTGATTTAAGAACCAAAAAAAAGTGTTGGGGAACATTTCCTATTTAAATGAGAGCCATGTTCATTTTTATGGGTTCAGTTTGGGATTTAGCTGATATCAGCTTACAAATATCATAATGTCCAATCTCAAGAAAGGAGAAATGACTTAGAATAAATGATGAGCAAGAGAGGTGGGTCTGGAATCTGAACTTAACCGTGCATAGTAATTCAAATTTTGTTAGACAACTAGCTGTTGGAGGCAACTGTAAATTGCAATATTTCTTTCTATACAAACAAATTTCCATTTTGTTAGGTATCTGCTTTCTCATAATCAGTCACATTTCTCAAAAAGTGATAGAGACCTTATATGTTTTTTAAAACTATATATATATATATATATATATATATATATATAGCAGCATGATTCCATGAAAGAACAAGGAAGAAATAATCTCCCTGACACTATATGTTTTTTAAAACTATATATATATAATCTTTAGCAAATTAAACAATCATGTGCCTAAATCTTCAGCAACCATGAGCCAATATGAAGAAGCTCCCAAACAAAGATAATTACAATTTGATTAGAACAAGCAGGTATTTCTTCTTTATTGCAGAAACAAAAGAACTTTCATGCCCTAGAATATGGTCTCTAGTCAACTTAAGATACACATTTAAGATGACAAATATCAAAATGACTGTACCAGCAATAACCTTAACTACACCCTCTATTCATTTTGAGGTTCATGACAACCAAATAATTATTAATCTAGGCTTCACACATATTATTGCAGAAGAATATTTTAAATATGAAACACACAACTAATTTACCAAAGCATTAAAAAATCTACACCTTTTAATGGGAAAATTGGTTTTGGATTGACAGTGTTACCTTCTACAAATTTGATCAAAAAAAATTGCCAAAAAAAAATTGTGTTGAACCTTTACAATTATGCTCATCAGATGCACACAACAAAAATTTGTTTACTACCCAAATATATATGAAGATTCTCTAACATAGATGACCTACAGACACATCAACTATGCATCTAATTCAGTTATGTCATTCCTTCCATTGACAAATTCCATTAAAGCCACTCGAGCTTGTGTTGCAACAGGATCGCCTAGAACCTCTTCAATGTTTGGCACATTGTATTCATTCTCATCGACGTCAATTGGATCAACGCAGCCCTCATCAAATGCCAACAACATATTATGTAAAATGCAACACACCAGAATAGTTTTTGGTAACATTTTCAAATTAGGTTGACATATCATGGAGTGCAAAATTCACCACGTACTCTTTAGCCTTCCAAATGCACACTCAACAACAATACGTGTCGAAGACAACTTGAAGTTAAATTCTCTTTTCTCATTTGTTAGAGCACCTGAAAATGGCGTGATTAACCATGGTAGTAGTGGGTAGCCTCCATCACCAATAATATACTCTCTCATGTGTGTCAAACCAAGGGAAACTGAGCAACCATTTAACCTCTCACCACCTTCACATAATTTGTAAAAAGAAGAATTCCGCAACAATCTGGAATCATTAACAGAACCAGGCCACCCAGCGAATACATCCATGAAATGCATATTACTGTCAACAACGACTTGGACAGACATGTTGTAGTTGTGATCTCTGTCATACCAATCCGAAGAGCACTCGTTAGGTGGAAGTTGAAATTCAATATGTGTTACATCTATAGCCCCACAACAATTTGGAAAGCCTCGTTTCTGGCGAAAACCTTATTTTACATGCTCAATTTCATAATTATCCTTTGGCCATTGGACATGACTATGAAAATGAATATGCATGGCATTAATAAACTTATTTACAACTCTGACCACTGTTGACTTTCCACAACCAAATAGTTCACTAATATTAATCATTTCCATCCCAGAAGCTAATCGTAAAACCGCGATAGCCACTTGTTTCTCCACTGGAAACACCCTACCCTTTATTGAATTTGCCAATGAAAATGGTATGTCACCTTGACTAAGGTCTTCACGCAAGGAGTCACACAAAGATTCAAATAATGCATATGGCAACCTAAAAATGTTGCGAAAACGTTCATCATCATATTTAACTTTAAAAATGTAGTGGTTCCACCAATGCAATGAACGTGGTTTGACATACCATTCGCCTTGATTTCTTACCCCCCATGGCAAATTTGATAATTCTATTTCAAGGATCATGTTTTCTTGTTGAGAAGTGATGGCATAGAGCTCTACATTCACGTCATCCTCAATTTGAACATTTAAACATGCTACACTTTTAGTTGAATGTATTTTATGCTTCTTTGATACATGCCACATACTAGTTGAATCTTGTAGATCAACCCAAATTTGCAACGCTAATTGAACAATTGTAGATGCACATGCTAAGAGGACTTTTATTGCTTCTCTTGAATTATTATTCATTGTAAATTGATCCCTGCAAAATAAAACACAACACCACAATTGAATGTTAAATTAGTATCGATGTCAAGATCAAATCAGTCTAGGAAATAATAATGGTATAAAACATGGCATAAAATTCTTATGGTCAATTTAAACTTTCACAATAAAAGAAGAAAAAAAATCAAAGATCTCAAGGGCATTATCATAAGTGGTACAAGCAGAGGCAGATATCCATTCCGCAGACCCAAAACCTTGAAAAATGTGGCAGAGCTTAAGACCACCCTTATTCGTTTTCAACAATATCTAATTAATAAGTAAATAATCCAAAGCACAAGTTAGCATAGTAATTCCATTGAAAAAGCAGAAACAACATAATTAGATCAAAATGCACATCAAGATGGACTTTGGTTATAATCTTTCCATATGCTACATAACTGATTCTAAAAACTATTAATAAATGCATTGACCAGGACAAATCAGCGGTGCTTCCCAGCAATGGAAGCTTAAACAAATCTCATAATACTACATGCATTATAGGCTTCCAAACTATAAATCTCCCAAGACTTCCTCCATACAACAAAGAAATAACCTTCAATTGTTTCTAGTTAGCTTAATTTTAAAAAAACCTTCTACATTTTAAAAGGGCAAGAGACTGCAAAAAATTAAAAAATCAATGCACTGAGGAGTATTTGTTGACAGTCTTGTTGGAGGTCTCTTCCAATCCTGTGCGGAGTTAGACAACCAATTGTTTTGGTGAAATTATTTTATGGAGATGTTCCAAATATTCATGGAAAGGTTTGAAACATCATGAGAGAGGTCTCTCAACATAGGAGTGTATATATACAATACATATATAGATGCATTACGGCTGCAGTATGCGCCTAAGAAGCTAAATCATCTTAGAAGGTTGGCTGAGATGGGGCAGATGGAATGCCATGTCTTTGCTGGTCTGAATAACATAGCAATGGGGGACTGCCATGTCTTTTTTGGTCTGAATAACACAGCAGGGGACCTTGACTTGTTTGAGAATGCCTCTCATGTCACTCTCAAACACAAACCATATGCCCTTTGAAAATTTCAAAACTGAATATGATGTCTTCACACCAAATACGTCTGGCTTGTTTCACCATCTCATCCGAAATATAGAATAATCACAAGCCACGAACAGTTGAATAATTAACCAGCTGCAATTCTATTCACAAGATTGTCTGGGTCGTGTTGACAGGTGTTGCATATATAAGATTGATGAGAAGGCGCTCCAAACAAACAGGATATTAGGAGGCATCATGAAATAGAGAATAATCACAAGCCACAAACAATGGACCTCCTTTCATAGGTCTATAGTTGAATAATTAACTAGCGTGCAACATATTCACAAGCAATGATCTCAGTGGTAGAAGGAATCTATTTAGACTATTCACTATTTATCAGAAGTTGAGCTGAATACAAGATCTATTTTACATAAGACTGATCAAGTCACAGTCATGGCATATCTCTTGGACTATTATGGAATCCATATATGGTAAAACCGAATAGTAAAAAGTGCACAAAAGAAGATATATTTGATAACTTGGACTGCTCTCATACATTATTGAAATTCAACATGACAATGTTTGGAAACAAGAATGAAACTTGATGCTACAAATAGCAATGGACTAGATATGAAATGAGAGAAGTGGATGCTACAAATAGCAACGGACTAGATACAGAATATAAAGAAATATACATAAGACTGATCAAGTCACAGTCATGGCATATCTCTTGGACTATTATGGAATCCATATATGGTAAAACTGAATAGTAAAAAGTGCACAAAAGAAGATATATTTGATAACTTGGACTGCTCTCATACATTATTCAAATTCAACATGACAATGTTTGGAAACAAGAATGAAACTTGATAATATTTGTAAACTTGAACAATCTTGACAACTTTGGAAACTTTGGTCTTTGGACCTTTGGTCATAGTGACCTTTACTTTAATACAAAATGTCATACAAAAAGATTTGATTGGCTACAAAAATATATGATTGGTAACATTATACCTAACCTAAGTAGTGCAATAGATAAATCATTTATCATTACTAAATGATTCGCTAATCTTCAACATGGCCTACCCAATAGAATTTAGAGCTGAAACCAAATTCAATTGGACATTTATCTTTTGCTCTTCAATCTTGATCATCTTCTCTTCATTCAAATCATCCCTTTACATGCGTTGTTCAATGAGAGTACAATCTTTTGCATGTCATTGTTCAACCAGAGCACAATATTTTTCATGATGCTTCATTCGCCCCTCCTCAGCGATTTGTAGAGTAGAAATAACCAACTTATTGTTTTCAACAATAGTGTCTTTGATATCTAATGTTTTATGTGATGTTTTTCTTTTTTTCCCTGTGGATTGACTTCCACACGCTGCTTTGGGCGTTTTAGATTCATTGGATGGATCATTTTCATTTAGAGCAGAAGAATCTTCATAATTTGCATGGTTTGTCTCAGAAATGTCGATGGTAATATTCCCAGGATTGATACCTCGATCATGTCCAAAGTTTAGCTCCATTGCATCAAAAAGTTCTTTAGAGAATTTTGCAAGAAGCTTCTTCTCAGTTCTTTCTCGGGTTGTCATAGTCCAGTAACTATTATGTCCAGATGGAATGTTTTTTTCATAGTCTCTAATCCTTTTATAATCAGGTTGGAGATGTTCCCATCGATCACGACATTGGTTGACTGTGCGAACAACACCATGACTGGCACAATAATTTTGCACAATTTTCCATTTTTCTATAGATGATATGGCTTTACTCCTTGGACCACCATTGAAGAGAGTGTCTCTTTCATTTCGTTTAGCTTCAATTAGAACAAGTGTGTCTGTAGTGCTCCAACGGGTTCTACCCTTTTGTGTGGGAAGGACAGTTGATTGGTGTTTTAATATATCTGCTTGTTTAGAAGCCATATCCCCCTGAGGTAATTGAGAATCATCAACATCCATTGTAGAATGCTCTGGATAATTGATCCCATCACTAAAAATATTGCCTGTAGGAGGATAAACAACTTTTGCATTGTGTTCTTGCGTACTTGGAATAAAATTAGGTATAGATGAATTAGTGAAGTAGAAATCATCATCTTGTATTTCATTATCAGAAAGTAATGTTGTATATCTTATGAAGCCAGGCTTCATAGGAGTTGGGCGATGCACATGTTTATCCATGGATATGATTTTTAAGCCCTGTGAGAAAAAAAACAAATAAAAATTTTCATAACATATTTTTACTAATAAATCATGTAAATAAAATTTAAAAAGCACTTGCATCAAAGTCATAAAATATCACAGGAGTTTATCATCTGCAATATACAGTTTGAGTTCTTAAGTCCCAAAACAAGCTAAAACTGCCGAGTTTTTGCCAATGTGAGATACTCAAATAAAGTAGTACAACCATGATTCAAGAGCATACTTGACCGCGAAATTAAACACATGGCATATAAAGTTATCCCTCAAGAGGAGCTTTCAACTGACATTGCTCAAATAAAAAAAAAAAGCAACAAATGTTGCATCAAGGGTAAAACAGTCTTCTTGGTCACAACAAATCTTTGTCATGGAACAAGTTTGGTAGATTTCAAAGGTGTTCCCACTTTTACAGGTCACGGTCAAGCCTCTCACTAGTAGGTGATGCCACAACATCTACAAATGTTCAGACATTGTGTTTTCCCCTACAACCAACATTCACCTAAAGTGAATAAAAAACATTCTTATGTATTTTATACTTAAAAGCTTCTACTATCCCGAATGGACCATCCCCCATACAAAACACTTCAATAAAACAAAAAAAAAAAAGACAAAATTGTCAGAAAATCTAAAAGAATGTTGATCTAAAGGATTGACACAAGTGTGAACAGATGCAGGTAAGTGTTGTTGCAGTGACAAGAGAGACAATAATGAGACTTAATATTTTCATTACTATTTTGTTGAGAATGAATGTAATAATATTTAATGAATTTAAATTTGTTGGAATTTTTCGTATAACAAGCATTACTGGGCTTTCTGCAGTGCAGACAAGGAATTTTTTGGGCCAGTTTCCTTATGGCACATTGCCGATGGAATGAGTGGCCTCTCTCCAGTTTCAGATGACATCACATTGGACTGCACAACATTTTCGTTACAGTTTGGTAAAATTATACGCCCTGATAAACAGCGTAGTGATCTTACTGAATGAGTCAAAACTCCTATGCTGGAAACTGAAGGGAGGACACTTGTAACAGAAGACTTTAAAACACCGGTATAACAGATTGGGCAACCTTCCAAAGAGAATGTGATGTCCCTTACCCAACCCAAGAAACCAATTACATGTCCAACTTTCTTGGATGATAAAACCTTAGAAAGTTGTGAAAGAATGAATGTAATGAGTCTAATCAAGGAAAAGTAGTTCAACTATGATTTTGCAAGTCTGTCTCCTGATTTAGACTCAATGCTAGCTGAAAAAATGTCACAGATTCAGACTGGTATCTCTGTTACATAGCTCAATCAAAGAAAGGAGCATTTTGGATCATGCTCTCGGTCAGAGTCAACATCAAGGAAGATTGGACAGGGCATGGAATTTAAAGATTCAGCTAGTGAAGAAGTGAAGATGTCTACTACTGAATCCATAGTAGCTAGTAAACAGGATGATGCCAAATTGACACCGGACCACTAAAGAAACTAGTTTGCAATTGAGAATATGTCAACCATGCACAATAAGAACACTGCATTTTAGAGTGATAATAAATTTTAGGGTGATAATAAACTTAAGAAGATAAAAACTAATGCAACTGTCAACAAAAATATCACGATTCTACAATTTCCAATCAATGTTTATCAATTATACATCAATTTTCCAATTTTAAATCATTTTTTCAATCATTTATCACTAGTTTATATTGACAGGTACCTGATTCTTCAATTTTCAGATTTGTCAGAGCCCCTTGATGTGCAAGCACAGATCCTTGTTGCAGTGAGAATAAAAAAAATGATGCAAACATATTAATAAATCCCCTGATGTGTTGAAACAGATTTGTGGAGGGAAGTATTTGGAGGGAAAGATTCATGCAATAATTTGGTAACACCTGGCCAAAATTGTGGAATGTAGGGTTGTGGAAAGTTTCAGCCCCCCATCAATTTGCATCGCTGAAACATTCTCTCCTTTGCAGGTGCTGCTCCACATTTTCAGGGCTAGATTCCCTATTATCATGTAGCTGTAACTGCAGATCCACATGGGACCACCTGGCTGCACAAAAATAATGCGGTTGCCCCCCACATGGGACCGCTCCCTAAGAGAGCGGTCTCATGCCGGGGGCTACTTCTCCTATTTGTATGGGAAATGTGGTCCCATGGTTAAAAAAATTATTGCTACTACTACAACTCAACAAAATTTCTCAACAACTACATTTTAGGAAGAGGATTTCCAACCCCATTAAGCACTTGGGGGCACAAAAATGAAGGCAACTACTTATAAATTTTAGGGAGCTTTTGTGACACTCTGGCATTTCAATTTAATCTTCCCTTTCAATCTTTCCTTCTAATAATTTATTAAGGATTCATGAAACTATATTTCTATTAGTGTTAAAGACTCCTATTTTATCTAGAGAAAAATAAAAATTGATGGGACCCTATTAATGTTAACATATCCTATTTTTCTCCTCCATGTCCTAAATTTATTTTAGGTTTCCCCTTGCATGAGACCGCAGGTGTATAACTCGTTTGGAACAGCTCTCATCCTGTGCATTTGGTTAAAACATCCGATAGAGAGTTTAGAGAAAATTCTAATCAGACAAACCCTAAACCCAACCCCAATCGGCTGTAATTCTGCATTCCCTCCTTATGCACAGAGAAACTCGTCAGCCATAATTCTGAATTCCAACCTTAACCAGAGAAAACCTCAACCCTAATCAGTCGTATACATAAACCCTAATCGCTAACTCTAACCAGGTGAAACTCCACACCTGCATCAAAACTCTGAAGTTTCCTAACCCTAAACTCTAGTTAAATAAAACCCTAGAATCTAACATTTACTATGAATTAAGTGAAAATATGGAGGTTTACAGATCTGGGGGAAAGGCAAAGCAAGATTCCTGAACTTGTCTATTCCGGCTGTATTCATGTGTTCTCAGTATATTAAACGGTGAATTTGCTATTTGTTAAATGAAAAGATGGAGGTTTGCAGAACTGGAGGTAAGGTGAGGATCCAGAACTTGTCTATTCTGGCAGTGTTTATGTGTTCTTGGTATATTAAAAGGTAAAGTCTGTTTTTAGGTCATGGCCAAGCGAGATGCCAATTTGGCATATGGAACCCCCTCGTGGAAGGCTGTAATAGGGTTTCTAAATCTTGCCAACGAGCCTCCCTCATGGAAGCGCATGAGAGGTTTTCTTAACCTCACCAATCCACCTACAGTCGAGATTCCTGTGTGTATATGTATGTGGTTAAATTGTCATGTTGCTCCAGGCTGAGTGTGAGTATCTCTATATATGGTTAAATTATGACGATTGTCCTAGGCCGAGCGCTACCTTCCAAAAGAAATGGAGTGGCGTGGTATTCCACGGGAGGGGTTTAGTTTAGCAGCGTTTGCAAGGTGCTGCCCTACATTTGTATTTTCTTCTTTTTCAAGACACAACCTTCTCCGGTTTTTATATCTTTCCTGCTCTGCGTGTATTCTATCCATGTGGTATTTGCTGAAGTAATGCGAAAACAATGAAATGATGGTAAATAAGATTTTTACACAGTTTAATTTGTTTTTTTGCTGTTGTCAATTTATCAGTAAGTAATTGCTCTAAATTTTGTGGGTTTTACGACATTTGTGCTTATTTTACATTCTATCAAAAATTCTGGGTTTTTCAATTTTGAAGCAAAGATGATAAAAGTTTCTTTGAGTTAAAGAAGTGTTTATATTTTTTCTATTGTATTAGGTAGAGCTAATCGTAACCTAGCTGGTTTTGGAAATACAGTCATAGAGATAGGAGCATCTCACTTGATCAATATGTCAAGCTGATTGATGATGGCACTCATAGAGATGGGAATGTGTCCATGAGTGAATCGATATCCAAGTCAAGATGAATGAAAACCTATATAATCCTTTCTCCTTTACGTGACTTCCAATATTTATGATTTTTCTTGTCTTCTAAAAGTTCTATTTTTATTTTGTTATCCTGATATCTATATAGTCTCAATAGAAAATATGTCCGAAGCCAACAATCTTTACTGCCTATTTCTGCTCCATTTAATATCTATTAACATAAATCTCTCAAGACCATATAAAACACATCCAAAGCATGAAAGGAAATATACAATCTTAGAGAAGATGTCCAACAAGAATAGTGATATTTCTCGAACTGCTGGAAATGCAGCAAGAAGATGGATCCATGGCTGTGGGTAACTTCCTAAGGCACGAGAAATGGCATATGTAGAATCCAAGAAACATATAAGTGATAAGTTCACTTTTTAAAAGTTAATGCTTTAAAAATTCCACGCCTCACCTTTTTCTAAGTCTCAGATTTCATGGTAGTTTATAAGAGCTTAGGAGTTAAAAATAGGAATGGGTGGTTATGATGGTTCTAACTTTCTGCACGTTTGTTTTGTTTGCTAGCTTGGGAACTAAAAGAACTATAGGGTGTAATTGAACTTTGTTGTTTGTATGTATCGATCATTGAGAACAGAAGTGAAAGGATGCTCAAGATGAAGGGTGCATCTTGAAATAATCAACTATCTTGAAAAGGAATCAAGCCTGCAAATTATATTATAGTCAAATGCCATCAAATAGAAAGCTCAGGGGATGCACACGATATGTGATAGGAAGGAATCATATGTACAACTTGATGATGAATGATTTGCGGTGAACTTGTTTGTGTTGGGACACAAAGTGGGGCTCAGTATTTAAGCAGGACTTTTATAATCCACTCATGTACTTTGGTAACTTTATTATCATGGGCCATGCAATCTTGTAACCAGTGGTAACCACAGTGATTTGAACTCAGTCTTCATTGTGATGATGCTCAGCCCTTACCACTCAAATGCCACAGGTGGATTTATGTTTGCTTATCTGTACATAACATTTTGCCCAATCCAAAATTAAATCAGATGTGCCAAGTCTGCCTAAACACAAATAAATACCAAACCTTCCATCCTCCCCTAATATTTACTTGGGGATGCTTCAGACAGGAAATGCAAAGGGAGGTGGAGCTGTCCTAACATCCCCACTTAATCAACAACTTTCTTGAGTTCTAATACATGATGTTGTGGATGTGGTCTAATCAATAGTATATGATATTCAACTGATCAGAGTAAGTTATTGCTAATTAGTAATTACCATTATTAGCTGATCACATAACTCACAAACTGGGTGTAACATATGGGAACCTCAACAGAAAATAAAACAAACAAGCAGCAGTTCGAAAGTGCTTTAATTCCCCAGAGATTTCCCTTTCTCAATAAACTCTAAATCTTGAATTTTACCCATAGACCAGGAGTCCTATAACCCATTCCCTTTTTCCCAACCTCCTACATTCTGCAGCTATACATAGAATCTCTTTTGAAAATTCATTATGGAAAGTTTTTATCATAGTGACGATACTGTTGATTTTGGTCATAAAATTTCCTAAGTTGTTTTGGCTTTGCCGATATGTATACAAATCTGACACCTTACTGTTATATTTGTGGAGCCTATTTTCATGTTAGAGTATGGTACACCTTCCCTGTTTACACTTCGGGTATTTTTACGGCGGTCCCCATGGGTGGTTCATTAACCCATGGGTAATGGGTAACCGTTATGGGCTGTTTTTGGGCCCATGTTTTTTTCGGCCTTTTGCCCATTGTTTTGATACCCACTGTTTTTTGCCCTTGGTTTTGATACCCACGGTTTGTATCAAACTGCTTAAGCAGTTGTCTATTTATATGGTCTTATGCATATGATAGATGTACATGCAAATGTATTACAGATGTGTTTTGAATTCGGGTTGTGAATTCTGTAGAGTTTGTTGAGCATAGCTACCAAACGGATCTGGGTATTGTATTGAAGAGAGTAGAGGCATGTAATAAAATCTGAGCAAGTGATTCTTGGTTGGACGTAGCCCAAATTGGGGTGAACCACGTTAAATACTGTCTCTTTGTGTTGTCTATATTTTATTCTGTAATTTTTATTTCGATCTGTAATAATTTCTGCATATTAGTTTTCTATTGTTGCGATATGTGAGGGATTATTTCCGCATATTTTATCCCTTATTTCTTAACATTGGTATCAGAGCCTGGTTTGGTTTGTTGAAGTGTTGAATCGCAGGGAAAGTTTTTTAGCTTGAGTGGGAGCTATGGCAGATGACGGAAGAAGATCTAGGGTTGATAAATTCAACGGGCAGAATTTCAGTCTTTGGAAGATGCAGATGGACGATTACCTTTATCAGAAGGGATCTTTATACTCCGCTGTCTGAGAAGGTGAACAAACCCTCGAGTTATGACAGATGCGGAATGAGATTTGTTGGATCGGAAGGCACTTGGAATGATCCGGCTGTGTTTTGCATCTTCGGTATTATTTAATGTCTCAAAGGAAAAGACTACAAAAGATCTAATGGATGCATTAGGGAAGTTCTATGAAAACCCTCTGCCTCTAACAAGATATTTTAATGAAAAAGTTGTTTAATATGAAGATGTCTGAGAATAGTTCAGTAGCAGATCATTTAAATAATTTCAATACGGTTGTGAATATGCTAGCTTCAGTTACAATAGAATTTTGATGAAGAAGTTAGGGCTTTATTAATTCTGTGCTCTTTACCTGAGAGTGGAATAGCCTGGTAATGGCGGTAAGTAACTCGGTTCCAGCTAACTCGAAGTTGAAGTTTGAGGATGTTGTAGGGGTGATTCTAAGCGAGGAAATGCGAAGAAGAAGCTCTGGGGAATCTTCTACTTCAGGGAATGCTTTGACAGTGGAAACTAGAGGGAGACAGAAGAATAGAGGAAACCGTGGAAAATCAAAAGATCGGGCAAGGTCAAAATCTAAGAACAAGATTGTATGCTGGAATTGTGGAAAGCCTGGGCATGCAAAGAAGGATTGTTGGGAGCTTCGGGATAAGAAGAAACAACAGGAAGAAACAAGGAGGCAAATGTGGCATCGGGTAATGTATGTCAGGATGCTTTGATTCTTTCTTTGCATAATATTACTGAATCTTGGGTTTTAGATTCAGGGGCTTCTTTTCATGCTACTCCACATAACATTATTTTGTTGATTATGTTCAAGGGGAATTTTGGGCATGTTTTTCTTGGTTATGATGAGCCTTGCAGCATAGTTGGAAAAGGTTTCTGTTTAGGTTAAGATGCAGAATGGGAATACATGGCTATTGAAGGATGTCAGACATGTGCCTACATTAAGGAGAAATTTGATATCGGCAGGGCAGTTGGGAAGTGATGGTTGTACTGTGATATTTACAGCAAGACTCTTGGAAGGTTACCAAGGTGCTCTTGTGGTCCGGGGCAAGAGGGTAAGAAGGTTGGAACCTTGTATTTAACCACTGATAATACTAATGATTGTAATCTTGTGGCTTCAGATGCAGATACAACATTATGGCACTATAGGCTCGGTCATATGAGCCATAAGGGCATGAACATCATAAAGAAGAATTTGCCTGGATATACAGAAACAGGTTTGGATTTCTGTGAAAACTGCATATATGGGAAACAGAAGCGAGTAAGGTTTCTCAAGGTTGGACCTACGAAGAAAGAGAGTAAGTTAGAGCTGGTACATTCTGATGTGTGGGGGCCGGCTCAGGTATCATCTCTTGGGGGTTCAAGTTATTATGTTACTTTTATTGATGATGCAACAAAGAAAGTTTGAGTTTATTGTATTAGACACAAATCTGATGTATTGACACTTTTGTTAAATGGAAAGCCTTGGTAGAGAATGAAACAGGTCTAAGCTTAAAATGTCTCAGGTCAGATAATGGAGGGGAGTATTGCAGCAATGAATTTTTACTGTTCTAAAAATGGAATCCGCAGGAAAAAGACGGTTCCAGGAACTCCGCAGCAGAATGGGGTATTAGAAAGGATGAACAGAACTATAATGGAACGTGCTAGGAGCATGAGATTACATGCAGGACTGCCTCTTTCTTTTTGGGCAGAAGCGGTGAGCACAGCTGTGTACTTGATAAACAGAGGACCCTCAAGTGCCTTGGATGGAGGCATACCTGAGGAGGCATGGTACGGTAAGAAAATTGATTATTCATTTCTTAGAGTCTTTGGATGTGAAGTGTTTGTTCATATAGACAAGGATGATAGGGACCAAGCTAGAGGCTAAATCAGAAAAATGTACTTTCATTGGTTATGGTGGTGATGACTTGGGTTTAAATGTTGGAGTATTAAGGACAAGAAAATCATTCGGTCTAGGGATGTGGTCTTTAATGAGAAAGTCATGTATAAGCAACAGTTGCAGGAAAACAAGGAAGAATCCAAGAAAGAATATGCAGTGGTAGAGGATCTTCCGGATGGGAAAGTGACCCATGAATCAGTTCAGGAACCTATTCAACAGGAACCCCAAACTCCTACAGTGAGGAGGTCTTCTAGGGTAAGAAAAGAACCTGAACGGTTTTCTCCTTCTCTTTATTATTTATTACTCACTGATAGTGGAGAGCCAGAGAGCTTTGATGAAGCAATGCAGGTAGATGCCAGTAAGAAGTGGGAACAAGCCATGGATGAGAGCATAAGTCTCTTATGGAGAACCAACTTGGGATTTGGTGAAGCTACCGGAAGGCAAAAGAGCATTGCAGAACAAGTGGGTGTACAGAGTTAAAGATGAAGAAGGAGGAAAGAAAAGATATAAGGCCCGGTTGGTGTGTCAAGGGGTTTGCACAAAAACAAGGTATAGATTTTGATGAGATTTTTTTCTCCTGTAGTAAAAATGACTTCTATTAGAACTGTTCTTGGAATAGTGGCAGCAGAAGACTTGCACTTAGAACAGTTAGATGTAAGACTTTGCAATTTCTCCATGGTGATTTGAGGAGGAGCTATATATGCAGCAACCAGAGGGCTATGAGGTCAAAGGTAAAGAGGAGATTGGTGTGTTAAATTGAAAAGAGCTTGTATGGCTTGAAATAAGCTCCATGTCAATGGTATAAGAAGTTTGATAGCTTCATGATGGAGGCAAGGTTATATTAGATGTCATTCTGACCATTGCGTGTATACAAAGAAATTTGAGGATGGAAGTTATATTATCCTGTGTTTGTATGTTGATGACATGTTGGTTGCAGGTAAAAACATGCAGGAAATAAAAGTACTCAAGAAACAGCTAAGTGAATCCTTTGATATGAAGGATTTGGGGGCAGCCAGACAAATCCTTGGTATGAGGATAACTCGAGATAGAAAGGAACGGAAGTTGACTTTATCTCAGGAAGAGTACATTAAGAAGGTATAGACAGGTTTAACAATGCAGGATGCTAAACCAGTTGGGACTCCTTTGGCAGGCCATTTCAAGTTATCAAAGGAGCAGTGTTCCAAGACAGAGCAGGAAAGAAACCAGAGGTCAAAGGTACCTTACTCATCAGCAGTTGGCAGTTTGATGTATGCTATGGTGTGCACTAGGCCTGATATTGCCCATGCAGTGGGAGCTGTGAGTAGATTTATGAGTGATCCAGGTAAAGAGCATTGGCAAGCAGTAAAGTGGATCCTTCGGTATTTGAGAGAAACCATGGGGACAGTTCTGTGCTACAGTGGATCAGACACCACTTTACATGGTTATGTAGATTCAGACATGGCTGGAGATGTAGACAGCAGGAGGAACACAACAGGTTATATTTATACTGTAGGTGGGACAGCAGTGAGCTAGATTTCACAACTACAGAAGCTGGTGGCTTTGTCAACCACGGAGGCTGAGTATGTTGCTGCCACAGAGGCAAGCAAAGAGATGATTTGGCTACAACAATTGCTTGAGGAGTTGGGGCATAAGCAGGAGGAATGTAAGCTTTATAGTGATAGTCAGAGTGCTATACATCTAGCTAAGAACTCTGCTTTCCACTCCAGGACGAAGCATATACAGTTGAGATATCACTTCATCAGGACAACTTTGGAGGAAGATAAGTTGAAGTTGGAGAAGATTCATACCAGTCAAAATCCTGCAGACATGATGACCAAGGTGGTCACAAGGGATAAACTAAGCTATGTTCAGCTTTGGTTGGCCTTCGCGGATGACAGTGAGGGTTGAGAAGCTTGCTCAGTGGAAACTAGTCCCAAGTGGGAGATGTTATGTTTGTGGAGCCTATTTTCATGTTAGAGTATGGTACACCTTCCATGTGTTACACTCGGGTTATTTTTACGGCGGTCCCGCTCGCCGGTGAGCGGGTCAGGGGGGTTGAAGCCCCCCCGATGAAAGGGGGTTCGGGGCGAAGCCCCCGAAGCAAATTTCATGGGTGGTTCATTAACCCATGGGTAATGGGTAACTGTTATGGGCTGTTTTTGGGCCCATGTTTTTTCGGCCTTTGCCCATTGTTTTGATACCCACGGTTTTTTGCCCTTGGTTTGATACCCACGGTTTTGTATCAAACTGCTTAAGCAGTTGTCTATTTATAGGGTCTTATGCCTATGATATGTACATGCAAATGTATTACAGATGTGTTTTTGAATTCGGGTGTTGAATTCCTGTAATTTGTTAGCATAGCTTCCAACGGATCTGGTATTGTATTGAGAAGAGTAGAGGCTTGTCAATAAAATCTGAGCAAGTGATTCTTGGTGGACGTACCCACATTGGGTGAACACGTTAAAGACTGTCTCTTTGTGTTGTCTATTTATTCTGTAATTTTTTTAATTTCAGATCTGTAATAATTTCTAATTTTCTTTCTGTCAATTTTTTGTTAAATTCAGTCCTCTTCGTTTATATCTTCTCAAATATGACATCCTTGATTTGTACCTCTTCTCCTTCAACAACTTCTACACCCTTTCATCATGTTATTCAAGTGCTAAGCCTTCTAACATTTCTTATGTGGGGTTTTGAGCTTATGGCCGTGGCAGCGTGACCTAGTTGTTTTTCAATATGTTGTCAGAAGAGTCTACCAAACTGCCCCCTTGATCAGTGTTTCACTATAGTTGAGTCATTACTCCTGATCTTGAGCAGCTTGCTTTCCTCTAGAGGTGGTTTTGAGCTATGGTTGCAAAGTTATGCCTATGGCAACGTGACCTAGTAGTTTTTTGATATGTTGCCAGAACATTGTACCAAACTGTTACCTTGATCAATGTTTCACTGTAGGATTATTTTATGTGAGCCACAAACATCCAACATTTCTGTTTTTTTTTGTTTTTTTTTTTCCCGGGGATTGGATCTCCTTAGATTAGTTATTGGAGTTTTTTCATGTCTTTAAAACAGTGTTACCTAAGACTCCAGGATGGGGTTTCCGGGATGGGGAAAAATTTCTAAATTTTGGGGATGGTGGCAGGACGGCTAATTAAAAATATATATAAATATATTATTTTAATCAATATTTTGATCTTATTTAGTGTGATCTAAAACATTGATAAAAATATCTTTTGCAGTTGTTTCCAGAGCAGTTTAACTAGATTATTAATTTTTGTGGAATTTCAATTGTGTTTAAGGTCATCTCAAGCGATATCCATGAGTAATCATAATTTTCCTCACGTGTTTATGCTAATAATCAAAATACAAGGGGAGCCACTTAAGACACAAACACCTTTAACAATCTGCACTTAACTTCCAACTAGTTAAATTTTGAAGGAAACTACATATTGCCTACCACTATTAACTACAATATCCTAAAAATTAAGACATATACCAAGCTACTAACTACTTTATTACATGTCTAAATATATCGAACTTAGGTAATTTGTGAAACAATCTTCTTAAGCATACCATTATAATCTTTTGATCAAGCTACTTAATCCTAATGTTATATTCTCTTAAAGGAGCTACTTAAACTCATTTATGTTTTGATAACAATATGAATTATGTTTTAACACACAATTGAAATAAAAAATTGTAACTATATTAACAATTGAAGAAGCTCATATCACATATATAATGGAAATTTTATAAGCACACTATCCTCTACCAAACTAATTATAAATCCAAGTTCCAAAGGGGCAAAATAGCAAGAAGACGTTGATAGTCCTCTCCATAAGAATGGGGAATTAGGTGAAAAATTGTGTTTGCAAGAAGACTTTGATAGGCCATTGTACTCACTTAATGCATGATATGACTAAGTGTGAAAACTCAAAGTGCCAATCAATATTTGTAATTAAATAATAAGGGTACATATTAAATCATACAATTGTGTATGAGTTAGTAAATACACTAACATCTTCACATAAGATTATCTTTATAAAGGAGATGATTAATTAAGCTCCACTATCCTAAGTAAGCATAAAACAAAAAAGGTGGTGTGTGCACCAACACCCCCCATTAAGAGCAATTGAAAGAATATAACCAAGGAAAAAACCTCATATACGGGTTGCGGCAACTAGGTCATATTAGGTACCTATGTAAAATAAATGAATATTGCATGAAATAATTACTAGCTCGATAGAGAAAAATTGTAGCAAAACCGCACCAAAAATAAGTAGTATAATCATATACATATCCATATGCATCCCCCATAATGTTGAATCAGGTGAGTCTAGAATAATATGGGAGTGTTGCTTAAAGAACAACTCTGAATCATATATTGAACATACAAATCGTAAGAACTCTAAAAATATAAGATGAAGACAATCATTACACTCTAAATCAATATAAGATGATTGACAAAATATTAACATTGCCTATAGTGATAGCACATGGAGTGAAGTAGATAATCCAACCATACTAGATATTTGGAAGGTATTGCACACATCGTTTTGGTGTTGAGAGAGCTATGAAAGGACATATCCCATAGAAAAGGCTTCCTAGATGAAGAAAACACTAAATAGGACTACATAAAAATCAAGAAAATCAAATAAAATAATCATGAGATTAGCTACAAGAGGGAGAAAAAATCTTAATAAGAAGTTGATTGTGTTGAAGATGATGCTAAATTTTCCTCACAAAATGTGAATTTACTTCACAAAACTCCAATTTGATGTGAAGGTGTATCATTAATGGGTCATAACTCAAGTCACATTTACTATGTGTCAAATAATACCATATAATATTGAGGTCCTTAAGGAAGTCATCATCTTACCATAATACATGGGTGTCGAGCCATTATAACCACCAAGTAAATTAGGAAAGTGTGATGAATAATATGATCTCTTTAAAACCATAGGAGTTAATCATGAAATTGATTTCCACTATGTTAACAATATCCTCCATATAAATAACTGCATAAAAATATAGATGAGGGGAAACACTTAAACATTGAACAATGTATCTCACATATCAAGGCATGAGTGGAATGAATCCACTACAAATGGTGCCTAGTAAGTGAATGTTAATTTGTTTTAAGAAGAAAATAATGGCGTGACCATCATTAAATGTACTCAAGAACACAATATCATCAATATGAATCCCATCAAACACCAGAATGGTTACCCATATACAAGTGAGGTATCATAAGTTGATTAACAATCAAATTACTAAGTGTATAAATATATGTCCAAAGAGCTTGGACTATCTTAAGAAACATAGTGAATTAAATATCCTAGTAAAAGATATAAATATTTAAAAATTCATAATCTACTTGCCTACAAAAATCAGCACAACCTAGAACTTTTCTATTTTTAGCACAAATTTTGGTGATGCCAAAGTGTACTGTACTCAGACTATGACACAAAAGGAAAGTTTGATGTATAAAAAATATACCTTTTGATAATTTTTTAGGTAAAACAAAGGAAATTTACTCTTTCACCAATCCCAAGGAAAACAAAAGGCATCATTTAGAGGATGATTATGTATTTGATGAAAAAGGACAATTTTTTTGTTGGCTAATATCCACGTTCTAAAAAAAATTAGCTCAATGTGAGAGATTTTAATTTTTTAATTTTCAAAATGACCGAATATGTACCTGAACTATACATTGTATGAGGTGAATCTTAGGAAATTTTTGATACCATATTAAAATTCTAGAATGATTTCTAGGATTACTACAATAACCTCAAGGAAAACACCTACATGCGTGTCCATACCTATGAAACATAAAAACAACATAAACACAATTATGTCAAGGTAGAATAACTACCATAATATTAAGAATATATGTGAAGGAAGACCGATGACCATCCTCCCAAGAATATTACAATGAACCTCTCTTCCAGAATTGATTTCCTATGAGAGTAGATCCCTATGCTTTTATAACAAGTAGAGATTGTTATTAGGGATGGAGAGTAGTTGTTTGCAAGGCAAGTCTTCTTAAATATAGAATTTAAAGTGTTTTTCTATTAATAGTAAAATTCAACTAAGTAAATTACTTAGTTGATACTCCTCTCTTTTTATAGGGTATGGATAAGTGTGCACACTGACATGTTAATCCAGATTTACAGGTTAAATAATAAGAGTGCATTTTAAACTATGCAATTTTATACAAGCTATTAGATACACTAACATAATATAAAGGAGGAGAATATAATACGGGATAAAAACAATCCATAACCATGATAAAAGACAAAGGGTTATCTATATGATATAACCATTTAAAGTTTTATTTGAAATCTAAAGTGCTTTAAAAATATAAGTTTTTGATATTATTTTATAAGACATTATCATTAGGGTGAAAATAATCTACCTTTGTAGATAATATTTCCAAGAACAAAAAAATTTGGAAAATATTTTTTATTGGGGGCATTCGTTGAGCACTTGAAGATGAATCATCACTAGAATAATGTCTCCTTCTAAACTACTTATACCATCTTAGTTACAACATTCAATATTGGTACGTCGACAATAATAATTTAAATTATTTTTGTTGATTTGATAAATTAGAGGCAACAAAACTCACATGTTTTTAAATGAATATTTAAGATTTAAAATACATATTGATTGATGAAATGAGCTTCATGGTGAGAAAAAAAATCCTCAAAAAGATTTGGCATTTCTTGAAAATGCACATATTTTTGGAGGAAGATTAATCATTCTAATAGCATATTCCAAATACTTTCCTCCTATTATGGATAAACCACCATGTGTGAGTGACATAAAAACAACTTATTATATATTTTTTTTCAACAAATTTAACTTTGGATAAGGAACTTAAAGAAGAAGGTGAAAGCAACAATTTTATCAATTTTCCATAGATTTTAGATATGGATATATGACGATTGATGATTGAGTATTATTAATAAAGAACTAATGCTTCATCAAATTCAATTGAAAAGGAAGAATTTGATGGAAGCATTCATATTTTGCAACACATGATAATGCTGGCATAATCATAATAAAAGGAAATTGCATACATTAAATCAACCAATTGTATGTAGCATTACACTGAAAGCATGGAAATCCATCAAGAGTTTATAAGAAAGAAGTTGATGTATAAATTATTGATTTCTTAAAATGTGATGGTGATTTTAACCTCCAAGTGATGGATAAAAGCATGAATTGTAAATAAAGCTCTAGGATAGAAGATAGTCTACAAACTCGAAATGGCCCCACCACATAAACCAATATATTTTATAGCACAAAGTTTGGTAATTACTCAGGAAATTCATACGAAGATGTAACATTGTAATATTAATTCTATTACACCAATAAAAATTGGATGCACACACCAAATTCCCATATGATTGGCTCATGAATTAATAATCCACAAATATCAAGACTTGACTCTTACCTTGAGCGACAATTGATATAGGAACAGATAGAAAGAGAAAATTTTGGCTATCTCTAGAGTAAATCCCTTAGAAAGACAAAATCCTGACACCATTTTCATATAATTGTTATAAAAAACTAAAGTCAAGAAAAATAACAAATAAAATGTTGCTTAAAAAGAAATTTGAAGAAGAGAGACTTCAAGTATTTGGAGCTACAATAATTAGCATAACCCGAAACACACCTAATAATTCATTAATTTGATGAGTAAGTATTCATTTATATTTACATTAAATGTTTCTTTTATTTTTTATGTAATATTTCTCATTAAGTAGTTATATCAAATTTAGCATACAAGTACTCTAAAAATTTGTTAGTAGGGAGAGAAATGGTGAATATTATTCACCACATTAGGGTTTTCAATCTATAACATCTTAGTGCTAGGATGTACCGATGCCCACATAAAATCTATAGAATACATGTCATACATATATATCAAATCAATTGAAAAGTTAAACAAATATTTTAACTCATAATAAATATGATGCACACAACTCAATTCCAACTAGTACCATGTAAGGGAAAGGAGCCAATGACCGTGCATGGGCCAATGACCGTGAGTGAATATGTGAAATAAAGTACCATTACTTGTTTGAATTAAAGTTAGCACATGTCACTTTTAAACTTAAAAATTAAATAAAAACTAGCCAATAAAGTAAGTCACATCAATAAATTAACCATTGAAATGGTGACACATAGACAACCCATAAAAGGTGATTTTATTCTCAAGTAATGGGTTGCCTTAAATTCCTTTGTATTCAAAAGTACTTATTTTAAATCCCTTAAAAATATATTCTCCACATAATTTAAATTTTTGAAAGAAAATTTGCATATTAAAAAAATCATTATCTACTAAAGGGTATTTTAATTTTTTTTTTTTTATGATTGTTAAGTGGCACTAACAACCTTTGACATTTTGATTCATGATAATTGACTCATTTTTCCTGTAACCACATAGTGTATATGTTGTCAAATTCTTCTTTAAATAACAATGTTGCTAAGCTCTAATAGAAATTTCAACATAAAACAAGTTTAGAGATTTTATACGTTCACAACCCATGAGATAATTACAACAATTTTTGGATTAAATTGTGTTTTTGTTTGTAAAATTGACATTTCATATCATTTCCATGATCCATCATTAGGATGAGAAAAGTTCAAGATCTTTAAAAGCAAAACAATTTGTGACCTTTATTAAGACAAAAACCAACTTCAACATCTAGCAGAGATGGCAAGAAATCATCGCTATGCAAGTCTTATTACATGATGTTTCCTTCTTAAAAAAAAAACTATTGAACCTTTTGAGGGGGCAAGATTTGCTTGAATAACATCACAATAGAAGAGGATAAGAAATAAAAAACTGACCTTATCTTGCCAAGGTTGGACCATTAGATTGCCCTTGTCGAGGGCTGTTTAACATCTACACTAGAGTTGGGCCTAGTTGGATGTGCATATATAATACAAGCAATTGCACCAATCGTGTGCAATGGAAACGTCGATAGGCAAACATCACAAGGGGTGTACATTCAGTGAAAGAGGGAGGTTAGACTTATCAATACATTAGCAAGAAATAATATACTGTAATGATATTTCAAGTTATTATTCCTTATGCATTAAGGCAATTGTTTCATTTTCTTTCCTTTCATCAACAAATATCAAATTAGCATCAATGCACATTGTTCAAAAATTTTACAATAATAACTTGAACAACTATCAGTCTTTGTTCCTATTCTATGATGTCTTGTTCATGTTAGAGAAGACATAATACCATGCATTTTGATTTTGAAATTAATATAAATGTAAATATAATAAACATGTACATTGGAATTGTTCCACTCATATATCTTTTACAAAAATATAAACTCCACATTGTCTTTGTATTGATGCTTAATAGTTTTTTTCATGCCACATTCACAAGCTCAATCAAAATTGAAAGAAATTGACTTGTAAAAATTAGAGTTGTGATGATGTGATTGTTTGTGCACAACTTTGGTTCACAATTGCGACTGAGTAGATATATATTAGTTTGAAAAACATTAATATCACCCATGGTCTAACAAGGGAATTGAAGAACAGTGACACATGAAAGTGAAGTGTTACGGTTGTACTTAATAAACATGTCTAGTTGTCTTAAAGATCTTTATATTTCAATTCTTTTGACCTATCAAGAAAATTTTAAGAATGTAGCTATATGAATGCATGGATGGAAAACCATTTCCATGTAAGTGGGCAACCATGGATATACATACATATATATATATATATGACATTTTTTGCACTTTACTAATGAGATGGATGCATCCACCATTTCAATTCAACACATTATTAAATCTTACCTTCATGTTTGTATTTGAGACAACGGTGTAGAATAGATGGGATACAAAACATAGTGTGTATCCAAGGTCGTCTTAACAACATATTATATTGAAATTCCCCCTCTACAAGATAGAAGAGTTAAGATCATTGTGCCTAACGTAGGGGCAATGATGTCATTAAAGGCATGTAATACTGCAAGCGACTAAGCGACAATAGTGTTAAGTAACTGGAGTTGATTAAAAACATGTGATGATACGATATTGATGCTTGTGTTGTTGTCTATCAAGTAACTAGAGTTGATTAAAAGAATGTGATGATATGATATTGATGCTTGTGTTGTGTTGATCATAACTCTCTTGACGAGAGTATCATTGATTTGGGCTGTGACAAATAGTGGGAGATTGTGATCTTCAGGTTGTAAAGACAGGATCTCAGAATCATTGAAGGCGATATTGACATTCATTTTGAGGGTGTTGACTAGGTTTGCGAATGGTTACGGATCATCATATGGTACTAATATGGATTGAAGTGCTTCGACCATCACTTGTCGATGTTGAGGCGAGGGTTTGGACAAGCTCGTAAAGGGACATCTTCACAGGCGCTTGATGAAGTTGCTTGATGACGGTGCTCTGTATAGAGGATAAGGATTGGATTTGTGGGGTGTGACAAGGATGGATACATTTACCTTAGAAGGGGGTGGAGGACTAGGTGATTCAGGTGTAAGAGGGATAAAGACCTTGGGCCTGTTTTGATCTGAAGCTTTAGGGGTCTTGTGTGCGGGCTCTGGTAGTTATACGAACAATGTCGATCTGATGGAGTGGGGGTCCTACTAGAAAAGGCCTCACTTTCGTTGGATGTGGATGTGACGTTCTACGCCGATTTAGAGTGTACATGTTTTTGGGTCGAATGGGCTTGTTTGGGTTGATTTGGATATTGTTGATCTACAGGCAAAAGCCCTTTGTTAGCAAGATTGTGAATGGCAGCGTGGAGGGCTTTACAATCCTCACTAAAATGTCCTGAAGTACGATGATACTTACAGAATGCTTTGAAATTGTACTAAGAGGGTTTCCACCCTCGAGGGCTAGATTATTTGAGGGGAGGGTAATACTATGATGGATAGTTGGATTAGCTTCTCAAGGGTTTCTCGCATAGTATCCTGTCGAAGTCGAGGTTGAAGGAATTTGTGTTTCGTCTGATGGGTTGGAAAGTGGGTTGGATGAGATTGTTTTATGTGTGTTACATTTGGTTGGTCGGTCGACGAACGATCTTGGATTCTATGATAGTGATTGTAAAATTATATAAGGGACGAGGCCCTAAGATGGAAGGTAAGGGTTTCTATGTTGTGATTAGGTGATTTAACTTTTTTGTGACACAATTTTTATTTTTCTGGGTGGGTGGTTTGTAGGTTGCATAGTGGATTTGTTGAGATTTTGTAAATGATGTTGGGTGAAGTGGCCATCGAAAGAGCTCCTAGTGATTGCTATGATCGGTTTCCTTTTTATCACTTTCGAAGAGGTCATAGATGGGTTTGAAGTAGATGTGGTAGACGTAGATGGACTTGTGGTCTCGTGGACAACAAAACTAGAGGAGTTAGATGATTCAATTGGTGCTTTCGTAGTAGAAGCACTCGGTGTTGGAGGTGTACGTGAAGGGTCCTTGATAATATTGATGGTAAGATGAGAGTGAATGGCATTTGAATCAGGTTGATGTGGCGTGATTAGGAAAGGGTTGTTTAAAGACATCCAAATTCTAATTTGGAGGTGCATTCAGATTATCAAGAGGCAAGTCACCTTTGTTGATAAGATCTTGGAGGATGTTTCTAAACGAGCAACACCTTTCGATGTGGCCTCAAACCCGATGGTATTTACAGTAATCATTTTCTTGGTACGATGAGATTTTCGAAATAGGTGTATTGATGGGACAGATAGGAGGAAGTGTAATCTTACATGCAACTGGGAGTTTATCGAAGATTGCATTGTAGGATTTTTTGATGGGGGTGTAGTTGTGTTGAGGGCAGGGGTGTTTAGGATTTGAATGTCCTTTAGACGTGACTTTTATGATGACCACATTTGTTGAATCTTTAGATTTGGCATTACTGGAAGATGGTTTGAACGAAGACTCGGGGTTTAGTGGCGTTTTATGTTATTGAATTTTTAGGCATATGCTCACATAGCAGTTGTGAGGCCACAAGGCCTACCTTGGAGGGTAGGGGACCCAACAAAGTACGTTGTGAGGTTTATGCGGTGGAGGTTTAGTTTTGTGAGGGAGGATGGGGTTGAGAGGGATCAAACATATTATATTGATCGACTGCGGGGTCTATCCATGGATGATGTGGTATAAAGACCTTATGTGAGGTACCTTGCATGGCCATGGATGGATGCAGAGCTGGCGGGTCTGAGACGAGTACGGTGGGTGCAGGGGAGGAAAACTGAGATGATAGAGGTTGTACATTTTCCTTACGTGTGACGACAATTCAACTTTCCTCAACAGATTCCTAGTGAGTTGATGGTATATCAGCGAGATGACATAGAGAGAGATTTACCCGCACCGATAGTAGATGAGGCAGGGATGGTTGATGAGGTAGGAGAGTTGGAGGCTATTGACGTGGATGATGTTGGAGTGGTGGAGGCTATTTAGTGCATGGTGGACTCATCAGTGGGCTGCCTGTGGAGAGAGGGTGGAGTGGCAACAGAGGGATGGAGAGGAGGAGGAGGGTGATAATGGAGAAGAGATGGCTAGGTTGTAGGCAACTTATGATACTTTGCAGTTGGATAGAGATAGTTTAGTGGTCAAGCATGATACCGCTCACTAGAACCGCGATAGGCTGCAACAGGGGTTATACCAGGTCCACCTAGAGCATGACACCTATTTGTAGCAACGAGACCGATATCGCTAGCATAAGGAGGCATTGTGGGTGAAGTATGGAGAGGTGGGGACAATATCGGAGGCCACTGGGAGTGTAGCCCAGGGGGTAGGGCCGAGTGCGGGACATGTTGTAGTACCTATAGGTACAATGGCAACATCAGGAGGACGGATGGGGCCTCCTGGTTTTGTGACCGTTGATCAGTATTGAGTTTTGGGAGAGGAAATGCGGTATTATGAGTGTTTGGTGACGAAGCACCTACTTGGTGTGCCTCGTTATGCTGAGCACAAAGCGAGCGAGTGTAGATTAGCTCGATAGGCCACATGAGCGAGCACTGGGAGTGAGACACCCCAAATTTACATTCATGTTTCCACTTGTTCCCAGTATTATGCTAATACACCATGTTATTCACCCATTTGCAATTAATTAATTAAATTGATTAATTAATACACATTGTACCCCTTTGGATTAATTAAATTAATCCCATGTACCCTTTGTACCCCTTTGGCTAAATTAATTATTATTTATTAATTAAATAATTAATTAATTAAGTGTGTGCACATCCTAGTCATCTGCCACTTGATCAAACTCCACTTAGACTCCACTTTGACTACCCTAGTTAACTGCACTTCTAGAATCCTAGAAAGGTGGGGGCAATTAAAATGCACGTACAACCACCTTTCCGGATGCAGCTTTTTGTAATTAATTTCATTATTTCCCCCAACACTATTGCAACTTCCCATAATGTTATTTTTAGCATGTTCATTTATCCGTGTAACCAATTCCAACTACCTTCTGTTTCTATAAATTACAAGCTTACCTTCCTTCCAATCCCTCTTGAATTTGAAGCACAAAAACTCTGTTGAACTGTGTCTGTAGCATTTGCCTTCAAAGCTTGGAGAGCACTCAAGAGCACCCACAAAACACTTCTGACATTCTTTCTGCAAGGTTTCACAGGAGACCCTTATCTGAGGTTTGCACATAAGGTTGCTGAGAGGTTTGCATGGTTTGTTTATCTTTCATTTTGGTAATTTTCTCTGTTTACATTTTGGCATGCCCAATGGGACTCGCACCCCTCCTCTTTCATTTTTGTTTCATTTTGTTTCTCTAATTTTGTTCTTGTAGTGTTCCTGTTGTTTTTTGTGTTGTTGTGCAGGTTTGGAAGCAACAACTTGTGTAGGTTTATACAAAAAAAACATCAAGTTTCCTTAGTTGCAAAAAAAAAGAACAAACAAAATTTTTATTCTTATTGTTTCCAGATTTGTGTTGATTTTTTTGCAATTTATAGGTCTTTGTTTGTACTTCTTTCCATTTTTTTCTTTTTCCTTGTTTTGACTACCTGCACAGACATCAAACACAATACAGTTAGATTTTATTTGTAAAAAAAAAAACTAAGCATATATTACAAATATTATATCTATTTGTTGTTTTTTATTTTTATTTTTTAAAAATAGATTAAAAAAAAATCTAAAAAATTGAATCTAAAAAAAAAAATTAAACCCTAACTACCCTACCCATCCCCTCCCCTCTCCTACCAAACTTGGCCTAGCTTGGCTGAGCTACCCTGCTCCTACCTAGCCACCCCCTAGCTCCCCCCCCGAGCTCAGCCCTCTCAAGCCACACCTCCATCCCATTTACCCACCTCCCACATCCCACTCCCCCTAACCCTCAACTACCCTCGCTCCCTACTCACCTCCCCATTCCCCTCCTCAGCTCACCCTAAATCCATCCCTACCATGCTCCCCATCCCCGAATCCCACACTACCCAGCCCAAATCTCCCTACCGAGCCCTCGGCTTGCCTCCTCTCCCGCAGCCTCCCCTGCTCACACCTACCCCCCACCAGACCCCGTCCCCGATCTACCCTGTCCCTGTCCCAACCTTCGAGCTCCCCAATCCCTGCTCCCTCCCGTTCCCTCAACCCCCATCTCCCGCTTTGTTCCCTACCCTACTCACTCCCCCTCTCATTCCCTATTCCATCCTTCACCTCCATGCCTCTGCTCCATCCCTCGACTCACCCCACTGCCAACCCATGTAAACCAACTCTACCCTACCTTGACCCTTGATCCCCCTCCCACCTCCCCAAGCCTCCCTCCACTTCGAGCCCTCATCCACCCTGTCCCTTCCCCGCCCTCGACCCCTCGCCGAGCCCTAAGCCCACACCTCCGCCTCCAGCTCCTGAGCCCTACCCACACCTTGACCGAGCCCTTCCAAATCTGCCTCGCACAGCCCTCCCTACACTCCGCCCTTCCCTCTCATCGAGCTCACCCAACCCACACGAGCTTCACACACACACACACACAAAATTTACATTCATTAGGCTTTTAAGTTTTATTTTACCATTTTTTTAGTTTTAGGGTTAGGTTTTATTTATTTTATTTATTTATTTTTATTTATAATTAATTTTTTTTTAATTTTAAGTTACAATCAAATTAATTTTCTTATTTAGTTTATTTATTTATTTATATTGGCCTAACTGTGTCAAGTTGCCTTTTGTAGGGTTCGTGGACGCTTTTAAGTACTTTCTTGCGCTAATTGTAAATGTTGCCATTTTAGTGTTATTGGACGTTTCGGTCCAATTTTTCCTACTTTTAAGCCATTTTGTACACATTTTATCATTTTCTAACCTGAGACTAACACTTTGTCACATGTTTTTGCATACTTTTCCTTTATCATTTTCTTTTGTTTTTGTGAGACTAACACAAATCGCCCACGCGTATGCTCTTCCCTCGCTTTTTAAAGCGATCTTGGGAATCAGAAACGTGGTCGTTTCTTTCTTTTTTTTTTTGGGGAATTAACGTTTCACTTAACCAAAGCCAACCCACACGTATGCTCTTTCCTCATGCATTTTTTAAGCGATCTTGGAAATCAGAAATGTGGGTTCGCTTCTGTCATCTTGTTTATTTGTTTTGTTATTTTTACCTCATTCCAGAAAACTTTCTAATCATTGTTTGCAGGACCTGCTCTCACACAAGGTGGATTAAAACATTGAAAACTACTAACTGCAGGTTGCCAAAGGAGTTCAACCAAACCACACCTAAATCAAAAGATTAAAAAAACACCACATTCAAAACACTTGATTTGCAGGTTCGGTTAAGAGCTATGGCTCGACCGCTTAACTAGAACATAACCCCCTTGGCATAAGCCTTAAGCTACAACAAAGGGGGTGGTTCTAGGAACCCCAAAGTAGTCCACACCTTGAGGGAACTGGTGGATGAAACATGGAACCTTTTTATCCTACCTGACTAGTAAAGCCTTTGTGAGTTAGAGTCACGGAATATCCTTAGTGGTGACCCCAGTGCGATTCATTCTGAGCAAGGTCTTTGCTCAGGGTTTCAAAGGGGGTGAAGTAAAGCCGTCAGCTAGCAATAGCGTCATGCTCGCTCAGATATTTTTCTGACACCTAGTTGAGAGAGCCACCTAGGAAGCCACGCCTTGTCCAAGCCAATCTAAGGTAGAGGCCACAACTTTCATTCACCATTTTTCATTTTTCTGTTACACATGTTAACACACTTGTGTTTCACTTTCGTCATTCATGTTTTCTCTCTCATCCATCTTGTCACTTTGTACACGTGTCTAAGTCTTGGGTTGTGGACATCCATATTCACACTTAAGCACTTTCATTTTCATCTAAGTCTTGATGTTGTGATACTCACTTTATCACAGTCAAGCACTCTCTTGATCACCTTGATCTTTCATTATCATAAGTCTTAAGTTTAACGTTATTTTGTTGAACTCTAAGCATTCCCCATTCTTACATCATCACATTTCACATTTACTTTCTCAACTTATTGACATTCTTCACTATCATTCTCTACTCACTCTTACATCATCACATTTTCACATCCACTTTGTTGAGTTGCGACGTCTTCCATTTTTTATCCTATCATCTTATGTTGTCGTACTTTGCAATCATTTTGTTGCATTGTCGACATCCTCATTATTTCTTCACTTCTCTCATTAAAGCATTCACTTTGTTTTAATTTGAGGTCACTAATCCATCACTTCCCCCTTGTCTCTTATCTCCATTTTTTGTGAGATTCAGACCTTTTTATCATCATTTATTCACTTCTTATGATGACCTTTACCTTTTCATTCTTTTAGTGCTTTCACTTCCTTGTCGTGTCTTATCTTTTAACACACTTTTTTTTAAGAGTTGACATTGATCATCATCTTCTTAAGTCTCCCCTTTTACCATTCATCTTGTTAAAAGTTGAGCAAATCCATCATTTTCTTTCCTAAGTCTCTTCACTTAACATATTTTTGTTAAGAGTTGAGCATCTTTCATTGTGTTAAAAGTCTCCTCTTGTCGCACTTACAATTTGTCGCAAGTTGAGCACACTAACTTCTTTCATCTCTCCCCTCTTTACGTTCACTTTTGTAAAGGATCGTAAAATCATTTCAAACCTCTTCATATTTCTTAGCACCCATTTTGTTAAGAATCATCTAAACTAACACTTCAGTCCATCTTCCACCTTAACATCATTCATTTTGTTAGGTGTTGTGAAGTCCCTCTTTTCGTCACTCTTATCATTCATTTTGTTAAGAGTTGATCGCCTTCATCTTGTTAAGTCTTGTCTCCCTTGACATTCATTTTGTTAAGTGTCGAGCACATTTCACCTTCCCCCCTTTGTCATTTCTCTTAACACTTACCGTGTTAGGAGTTAACCATTTTTACATTTCTTCATCACTCTTATCATTCATTTTGATTACGAGTTGATCGCGTCCACCTTGTTAAGTCTCTCTTCCTTTAACACTCATTTTTGTTACGGAATAGAGCACATCTAACCTCTTGTCATCCCTTTTTCTCTTTACTATCATTTTGTTAAGAGACGGGCACTCGATTAACCTTTTTTTCTTCTTCCCTCTTAGCACTCATTTTGCTACGGGTTGAACTTTTTCCATCTTCTTCCCTCTCTTCCATCTTGGCATTTACTTTGTCAAGGGTCGAGTTTGTCAATCACTTTCATGCTTTCATCTTGACATTCACTTTGTTAAGGGTTGCATCATTCATATCTTCTAAACATCTTGTCCATCTTAGCATTCACTTTGTTAAGGGACAAGTTACTACCAAACTTATTCACACACCTCTCTTCCATCATTGCCTTTCACTTTGCTAAGGGTCAAGCTTTTCAAACATTTTCATCACTTCTAACTTAGCATTCACTTTGCTAAGGGTTGCATTTTTCATCGTACCTTTCTTCACTCTACCTCATTTTTCATTCCAATGGTGGATTTATACAATTCATCCTTTGCCCAAGAATGGAAAATGATGAAAGACACCATTGCGGGTTTACAAAAACAACACAAACAATTCAATTTTGATGAATTGTGTCCATACCCTTTTAATATGGACATCTTACACATACCCTTCCCACAGTCTTTTGAGACGCCCAAATTCGAAAAATACAAGGGAAAAACTGATCCAAGACAGCATATCAAAGAATTTTCCATAGCATGTCACGAAGTGGCATATAACGATAGCTTTCTCTTGTGCCTTTTTCCTAGAAGTCTAGAAGGACAAGCTTTGGATTGGTTATTACACCTTCCAAAGGGATCTATCACTACCTTCGTGGACCTCTCAGAGAAGTTCGTCAAACATTTTTCAACAAACCTCACCCGCAATAATCACCGTACTAGAGCTTCTCATGATGAATCTTGGTACATCAATCGCAACCAATGTCATCACTGTTGGTGTCACAATAATCGCAATATGGCCAACATACATGACCAATCAATCAAAAATCCAATCATACAACCTAGCCAAGACACTACGCCATGCAAAGTTAAACGTAAGTTTACACCCCTCGGCGAAAGTCTCTCTAGTGTCTTTCATCAACTCAAAGTGGCTAGGATGATAAAATATCCCCTTACAAGACCTTGGATTGAAGGAGAACCTAAGCCATATTGGTACAAACCTCATGCATATTGTGACTTTCATCGCATTGATGGCCACTCAACTGATAAATGTACACATTTTAAGAACTTATGTCCAAGACTTAATTGACGAACGGAGAGATCTTTGTAGATCTTGACGATGAAGCTCTTGCAACTGAATGACATGTCAACTTCCACACCTTCAAATGAAGATTTGACTGTTATTCCCACTTCTATTCATACTGACATTCCACGAGATCACGACGAAGGTCAAGTATCTCCCCCTTCAAACCAATCCATTTCTTCTACATATTTTCTTCCTATAGTCCAAACAGACATTGAACATGTTTCAAACAATCTTCTAACACCTAACGAGAACTTGAATTTTCTTCAAGACTCTCCAATAACCCTTGACATGACAGAAGAGGGTCCATCATCAAACACCATTGAGCTTGATTCTATTCTTTCCATTCCAACTCCTACACCTAACATCTCTAGTCTTGTTGTCAAAATACAACCACAACAATCTTGGACACTTGCGACAACGCAACCTTCTATGTCCATTATACCTCACATGATCCATCCTGTAGGAATCTCATCAACGATGATTCCTACTTGTCAAGATATCTACATGCGCACATTCTTTGAGGTACGTATACCCAGGAATATCCTTATTCAACCGTTTCAAGATTTAATTGCAAATCTTTCATCAAATCAACTAATTCACAACCTAGAAGGAGAAACATTGACTATTTCCTCTCTACGGCTTACAAGGAACCCTGAGTCTACATCTAGAGATTTATTCTTCTTTCCTCGTGCTCTTTCACTCACAGGTGAATATGTATCTCAACATCTTCCCCACATCACATATGACAATCTTCTTCTAACATCCATTGTCTTTCCTATCTCATCTAGACTTATCTAATCACACATCCTTTGACTTGGATCATGTCTACCCAAGTCTAGTACTTCAGGACCCATCGAATCGTTTGATTCAATCTTTTGACTTGGATCCTATCCTTTACCCAAGTCTCATATTACAAGACTTATCAAATCACTTTTGACTTGGATTTATCTACCTCCATATTATAGACTTATCAAAACTTTGCTTCCCTCCTTTGATGGCTCATGTCCAAAGTCTCGTATTTTAGGACTTATCGAATCTTTTGATTCTCCCTCTTGACTTGCATTTCATCTACACAAGTCTTGTATCTCAAGACCATTCAACTTCAATAAACATGGACATCTTTCTTGATAAGTCCATTTCAAACCTTCATCCTCCAAAATTCAGAAAACTCAAAAATCACAAAAAGAGAATAAAACTTTGTATTAGAGCATTGTTTTCCAATCGGAAATGGAAAAGTGTGTACAAATAATGTTAGGCATTCCATCTATTGGTAGATACCTTAATCATACCATTATCATATACTCACCTTCTTCACCTATTACGACACATGTTAACCTTGTTCCTTCTTGGGCATTATGTGTCTCATCTTTGTTATGGTTTCCACCATTTCAGATCTTTTTACCTACGGTTTTGTCTTGAAGCTTACTGATGGAAAAATCCTCCTTTCAAATAATCTCTCTCTTTAACTGAAAGCACTAAACTTCTTTACCCGGTCCTTTTTGACCACCCATCTCAATCTACGGTGTTGAACCCTTGCGTCCTACTAGTCGCATGAGGCTGAGACTTGGGGGCAGAATGTTCCTTCCCAACAAGCACACTATCAACATACAAGGAAAATTAAATCAATCAAAAAATATACAAAAAAATTATAAAATCAATACACCTTTCATCCTTCACAGTCTTCGGTGATAAGCCCATACTTCTTACTAGTAGTATGAGACTGGGAACAGAGAAAGCCCTTACTCACCTACATTTTGTCTTCGGTGTTGAGCCCTTGCCTTTTACTGATGGCATGGGGCAACATGTAGGGTGTCCTTCACAAAAATCAATAAATAATCATTCAATAAAGCCTTTATGAAATTTGAATCAAAGTGCTTAATCAAAAACATCCCAAGAAGTAATTTAGCTGCTCATGTTACAGAGAGACACCAATTCCTTCAATCAGATTTTTCTAATCAGTAGGCCATCAATGGATCTAAGTCAAGTCAAAACCTATAAAGTGGAATCATCTTGTAATCGGTCAGATAATCTTGACTGGAGATGAGTTACATTTTTCTCATACGGATCATTGTTACACCTTGTGTCATCACATCCATTCTCTTCACCTTTAATATCACTATTCATCTCATTTTCACGTCCTTTTTGGCTCTCGGTGATGAGCCCTCACATCTTCCTAGTTGCATGGAGCCACGAGCAGAGTGAAACACCCTATCATTTTATCATCTACATTTCTGCCAATGGAATGGAATGCTTTTAATTATTTGCACCTGCTTTCAAGCAGTGTACCTTTTTACTGAGTTGTAAAATACAAAAAAAAAATTTTCAAAATGTCTCACAAAACTTCAAAAAACAAAAAAAAACACAAAAAACAATATAAAATTGTCCAAAACTCCAAAAATAGTTTCAAACTGTCACAAACAAAACATTCAGATAATGTTTGACAAACTTTCAGCAACTAGATAACACAGTTCAACAATTTCACCATTTGATGGCACTCCTCATGATCGTTCCAGATCATACTCATCTTTCTTTCTCGTGGTGTATATCTATGCTCGAGGCAATCATTTACCCTTTCAATATAACTTTTCTTGGGGCACACTTGGATTTTACATTTTAATCCAATACAGATCAAACTTCAATGGGATCTGACAAGAGTATCTTTTGGAGTATCTAAGTATCACTCCACTCTTCACCCTGATCCAATCCTCTCGCGTGCTAAGCTATCACTTGGGGGCATTCAAATTATCTAGTTCTTCAATGTGGAACACATTCAGAGTGTCATTAGACATCATTTTTACACGTTGTATTGTACTGTTGCAGTTTGTTAACATTGTGACGATGTTTTTTATTCTTTCAGTTTTAGTATTGTGTTTTACTTTGTTTATCTTTACTGTGGACCAATTGCATGAAATTTATTCACATCCTAGTTCACATATAACTTTGGTGTGGTTCTTTCCTGTTCATATTGGGTTTCTTTCTATTACTTATTTTATATCTTTTTGTCATTTGCACGTGTTGTGTTTTCCTCCTGGTTTATTTAAGCCATGGAATTTCTTCATTTTTGTTTGCATTTGTATTTCCAAACTTGCAAAAATCCAAAAAAATCAAATATTTCAAAAATAAAAAAATCCAAAAAATTAAAAAATCACAAAAAATTTCGAACAAACATTCACTTCTCACAGAAATCATACAATTGGAAAACCCTTGAAGTAAATCATTCAACATCTCAATACAATCTTGATAAATGTCATACTTTTATCTATTACTCTAGTGCTCATGCCAATCTTACAACTATCACTTTCTTCCCTTTGCATGATATGCTAACTCTGCTTGGGGCAAGTCACACAAATTGTTTTTCCTTCATGATATAACTTCACCTGGGGAAATTTCAACTTTGATCATTTGCACAACGGATTCAACAAGAGTGTCATAAGGAGTCACTTTAACTCCACTCTTCCAGTCTGATCCTATTCCCATTTGGGAGCATTTGTATCTACTTAATCATCATTGTGGCACGCATTAGGGGCATAGTTGATTGTCTTCTTTTTCAACTTTGTGTTGCATTGTTGATGTTTACTCTTTTTGGACCACTTACAAGTAGTGTGATCACATCTTGGTTCCTTTATAACCCTGATGCCGACACCTACTTTGTATATTGGGTTTGTTTTCCTTTTTATCTTTTCTTTGTTGTGTGTGTTTGTTTACGCGCATCTGGGTTAACCATCTTGATTCTTTCATAATCATGGTGACAACTCTATTGTGCAACAACAAAAATCAGGTTGCTCTAAAAAATTACTCTCCAAATAATGCTCATGCTATGAACACAGTCCTTTCCCATCCTTGTTTTAATCCCTTGCTTTCTTCCTATCAAGTGGTTGTCTCCGCCTTGTTGCATCATCCATCCCCTTGAGGGGGCATTCCTCTACCATTCTGCTTGCTGGGGCATCCCAATGCTTCACAATTTTCCACTCACCGATCTGCATGCGTCTACTATCTTTAAAGCACTATTACTCTGCAATAGCACTTTAAAGAGGGGAAAAATGTAGACACCCCAAATTTACATTCATGTTTCCACTTGTTCCCAGTATTATGCTAATACACCCTGTTATTCACCCATTTGTAATTAATTAATTAAATTGATTAATTAATACACATTGTACCCCTTTGGATTAATTAAATTAATCCCATGTACCCTTTGTACCCCTTTGGCTAAATTAATTATTATTTATTAATTAAATAATTAATTAATTAAGTGTGTGCACATCCTAGTCATCTGCCACTTGATCAAACTCCACTTAGACTCCACTTTGACTACCCTAGTTAACTGCACTTCTAGAATCCTAGAAAGGTGGGGGCAATTAAAATGCACGTACAACCACCTTTCCAGATGCAAATTTTTGTAATTAATTTCATTATTTCCCCTGACACTATTACAACTTCCCATAATGTTATTTTTAGCATGTTCATTTATCCGTGTAACCAATTCCAACTACCTTCTGTTTCTATAAATTACAAGCTTACCTTCCTTCCAATCCCTCTTGAATTTGAAGCACAAAAACTCTGTTGAACTGTGTCTGTAGCATTTTCCTTCAAAGCTTGGAGAGCACTCAAGAGCACCCACAAAACACTTATGACATTTATTCTGCAAGGTTTCATAGGAGACCCTTATATGAGGTTTGCACAAAATAAAATTTGGATTGTTTGTTTTTTTAGATTGGATTAGATTCATATATAGTGTGATGATAAATTGAATGTATGACAATGCGCTGGAGGCCTTGTAACATATGCTAACATATAACTAACAATAATTAGTCACATGTAGGATCTTGGATATAAATGGAAATGAATTTTTATACCTTTGTAGAACATGGGAAGGTTTGACATATGTAGTTTGCATGGGGGAAATATATTTTCTTTTTGATGGTTTGTAGGCATGTGCCCCAACTCAATTTTGTCGCACAAACTGATCAATGCGGGAAGTTTTCTTTTTTTATGGGAAAAATGCAAGAATCTTTTGTAGGACGCTTTTTGATTTTTTGACTTTTGATACAAAGGCTAATCAATGTAGGAATCCTTTTTATAATGATATGAGTAGCCATTTTTCAAGGGATTGGTATACAATTTTTTATTTGGGATAGATAATCATCCTTCAAGGGATTGGTCTATATTTTGATTGACATTTGTCCTTTGAGGAATCAGTCTGTATTTTGATAGTATGATTGATAGTTGTTCTTCGAGGGATCAGTCTGTATTTTTGCTGATATGATTGATAAATGTCATTTGAGGGATCAACATATATATTTGATAATGTGCATCTATAGATATTTTCACTTTTTATTTTTAAGCTGAAGGCATGCCTAGTGGACTATCTGAGGGGGGGGGAATATGTGTGTACAAACCACACATGTGTACCCCTTGGCATGTTTTTAGTTGGTAGACCAAGGAAAGATGAGAGAAATGATTGTGGGCTTCCTACTAAGGAGGAACTTGTCCATGTAAAATTTGTGATGAAAAAATCCATGATGCTCATCTTTAAGGTTGTAATTAAAGGATACTGACGAAGGACCACATACTTCCAAATCATTACGAAGGTAGATGATAGGTTAGTGGTAGCATAAGATCTTTTGATGTGACAAATGTCATGATGATATATACGTTAATAGTAGAAAGACCACAAGTGCAAGGCATTCAGAGGTTCCTTTTCAATTTTACCATTGAGGAAGGCTAAACGATAGGCTCCCAACCCATACCTATGAGTGATGACATATGGAACAATCCAGTTAAGGGAAAAATATCCACATTTACTCCTTTCCAGAGTAGTGACATTTTGATTCTCTTTTAGGATAATATCACCAATGTTGAATTCATGTTCTTTGACATGTTTATTATATTCTCATTTGATGCATTCTTGATAGGTATGATGATGTTTGAGGGATGTTAGGTGAAATTCATCTAACAATTCAAGTTGTGCTAAGCGTTCCTTACGATAATCCTCGACAGAGATAAAATCTCTAAGGGACACGCAGAGAGATGGGATTTTAACTTCAAGGGGTAAGACTACCTCAGAGCCATAGACTAAAGAGAAGGGTGCAACATCTATAGGAGTACGAATGCTAGTTCGATAATCCCAAAGAGAAAATAAGATTTGGAGATGTTAATTCTTGCTTGCTTGATAAATAATTTTTATGAGGATTTTATTGAGTGTTTTGTTGGAAGCTTCGGCTTGACTGTTTGCTTGTGGATAATAAGGTGATGAAAAACTTAGTTTGATGTTGAATATGTTTTAGAATTTCTTCATTTCTTTATTTTTGAAATATTTTCCGTTTTCTATGATAATTTTGTGAGGAATGCTGAAGCGACATATGATGTGTTGATAGATGAAATGGATGATTTTATTTGTTTTAGTAAAGACCAGAGGAATAACCTCCACCCATTTAGTGATGTATTCAATCGTCGTGATGATAGAGTGATGTCATTGTGATGAATGAGGTTTGATGAGAATAATGAGGTCAAGTCCCCATTATGAGAAGGGCCATAGATCCTTAACATGTTATAGGGTCTAAATGGGATGTGAGTGAGATTGGAATGTTGTTAGCACTTGACGCATTTCTTGACGTAGGTGCAACAATCTTGATTAAGGGTGGGCCAGTAATAGCCCATCTGTAAGATGCGTTTAGCAATAGTCATACCACTGAAGTGTCCACCACAAATGTCATTGTGGACTTCTTGGATGGCTTTAGTAGACTCATGAGATTTGAGGCATCATAGTGAGATGCCATCAAACCCGAATTTGTAGAGAACGCCACCTACGATGATGTATCTGGTAGTGCGTTGAAGAAAAGATTGTTTAGCATTTTTAGATAAGTTGGAGGGTACTTTTGATTGAGAGAGATAGTCATAAATTTGAGTCATACCAGAGGTCAGTTTGATTTTATTTGATAAGGTTGATAAAAAAAAGATCATTGGTGTGATACGGTTGATCAAGTTTGTACATGACAATGAACATTTTAGAGTCTTCAATTGATAATAAAATAAGTGATGCTAGAGAAGCCATGGTATCTATGAACTTGTTAGAATATTGTGGAGTTGTTTGGATGGTACATCAATCAAAGGATTTTAAGAGGAATTTGACAATGCACTTATATTTTTGTAGAGTTTCATTCTTACATTGATAAATTCCTTTGATTTGGCTAATGAAGAGTTAAGAGTCTTTGTATATTTATAGAATTTGAACACCAAACATGATAGCAGTTTGGAGACCCATGATGAGAGCCTCATATTCGGCCATATTATTAGTGCATTAAAAGTTGAGTTTAAAGGATAGAGGGATGGGAGCTGTCATCACCAATCCGGCACTATAATAATTCTTCACCGGGAACTCCTCGTGCTATGATTATTTACTAATGCACAGCCTTTAGTTTGGTGGATGTAATCTGGAAACAGAACAACAACATAACACAAGAATACCATCGACTATGATAAGACGAAATGATGACAAATCAGAAATATCAAAGGAAATAATAATATTAACATGAAATTGTTACAATCTCACCCATGAGGTACTTCAACAAAACTATGGGAGAAACTTTACAATTACGCCTCTTGATGGCTTCTTCAACACACCTTTAACTGATGTCTTCCTTCGTACACTTCCTATAATATTTCTCACTACTTCTTTCTATGTTAAATGAGGGGAGTGGCCTCTCTATTTATAGAACTTACAGGCTTATCCATCTTATCTCTAAGATAGGATAAGAAATCCACTCTGACGAATCATATTCCATACCTTAACTCTTATCTGTACATGTAGGCTTATCTGTTAAGATAAGATAAACCTTATCATTTTACATGGGTTCCACATTTTTAGACTTTTTACAAATAAAATACACAAAATATTTATGACCTCACTCCTTGTCTTTATTACCAATATAATATTTCTAATTCCTAATCATGTAGACCCTACTTCTCTAATTACCCAAACTTTGACATTTTAACATTACCGGACCACTTACGACAAATATTTACTTTTTACAACATTCCTATTGTACTTTGACTGTTACCGTACTCCACATTATTTGTGGCGTCGTACTGGCAGCGCCGTTATCTTCTATCGGATGCTACTACTAATTACACTTAACAACATTCTATTCCTAATACATACATTAATGAAATAGAAATTATGGAGGAAAATTTTAGTGTCGACATCTTCCCCCTTCCTAGCTTCTACTCCGTCCTCGGAGTAGACTCTTCTGGTGCGTGGAAAATCTTCAACTTGTCGTGGTTGACCCATTTCGTAATGGGAGTGCCATCCAATTCCTCCAGTCGGTACGTACCATTTTCATGCACAGCTGCTATTTTGTAGGGCCCCATCCATTTTGGAAGAAATTTCCTCTGTCTTCTTTTTTTGTATCTGGAATCATATACTAGAACCAAGTCATTCACCTGAAATGGAGACCAAAGGATCTTTTGATCAAAGTATTCCTTCTGCTTCATTTTCTTCTTATGGCTTGTATCCTTTGCTATTTCCCTCATTTCCTCTAGCAAATGAAGATGTACCAACCTTTCTTTTATTGAATCACTTTCATCCATCCTTTCATTTTTCATAACTCTCACAGTGGGAATATCAAACTCAATAGGAAGAACCGGATCAATGCCATAGGCCAACTGAAATGGAGAGTATCTTGTTGCTGACTTTGATGTTGCCCTATATGCCCACAATGCTGCATGAATCCTTTTATCCCATTTATGTACCTGCAAGGCTGCATCTTTTGCTATAATTTGACACAGAACAAAATTTGTTCGTTCCACCTGTCCATTTGTGCTTGGCTTGTATGTTGTTGCCTTCCTGTGCTTGATAGAAAACTTATTGACTAGGGCTTCTACCACCTCATTAATGAAGTGGCTTCCTTGATCTGTTACAATTTCTAATGGACAACCAAATCTGGTGATAATGCGTTCATATATGAACCTTGCCACTTCATCCATGGAAGCTGTTTTCAATGGCCTAGCTTCAACCCACTTGGTTAAATAATCTATGGCAACTACAATATACTTATTTTGACGTGATGTAGTTGGAAGTGGACCTACAATGTCTATTCCCCACTTTTCAAAGGGACCAAGTGGAAGAATAGGACATAATGGAGCTGATGAAGTCTTACGGTTACCATGTGTTTGACAAATATCACATGTCTTACAATAATTATAACAATATTTAAAAAGAGTGGGCCAGTGATAACCTGCATCCAAGATCCTTCTTGCTGTAAGTTGTCCAGAGAAGTGCCCTCCACATGTACCATTGTGGAATTCTTCTAGCAGCTCCTTCCCTTGATCACGTCCAACTGCCCTCTTGTACTGTCCATCAGGTTCTATTCGAAATAATGCTCCATGCAGAATAGAATATGGACGACTGGATTGAGTAATCTTTCTCTTAGTCTTTGCATTGGCACCATCAGGAAACTTGAATTCATTAAGATAATTCCAAATATCTATGTATTCACTAGGGATTGTGTCAAGGGAGAATAATGTTGCATCGGGAAAATCATCATCATAACAGGATGATCCTAAACCATCATAGGCTCGAGAGAGTGCATCTGCATTGACATGCTTATTTCCTAATCTATCTATAATATCAAATTCAAATTCTTATAGCAAAATTATCCATCTTGCTATCCTCCCTGATGGGTTAGGCTTATTGACAATATATTTCAGAGCCTGATGATCCGTTACAACTATAAATTTCTGCCCTAGCAAGTAATTTCTAAACTTCTTTACAGCAAAAATGATAGCCAGAGCCTCTTTTTCAATTACAGTATAGTTTACCTCAGCACTGCTCATTTGTCTGCTCCCAAAGTAAATTGGATGTTCATTCCCATTTTCATCCTTTTGGCTCAAATTACTTCCTAGTGCTGCATCTGAGGCATCAGTGTACACAATGAATGGCTTGCTCCATTCTGGATTCTTCAAAACAGGTGAAGACACCAGGGCTTCCTTCAGTTGTCCAAAAGCTTCATGCGCCTTATTTCCTGGTTCATAAGTAACATCCTTCTTCAAGAACTGGGTTAGTGGCTGTGGAATCTTTGAGAAATTCTTGATGAACCTTCTATAGTAACCCACATGGCCTAAAAATGATCTCAACTTACTTCTATTCATAGGAAATGGTAAATCTTTGATTTTTGAAACTTTATCAGGATCAGTACCAATACCATCTCTGGATACAACATGCCCTAACAAGACGCCTTTAGAACATCCAAAGACACACTTTGTAGGGTTTAGTGAGGCTTGTGCTTCATCTAACCTTTGAAATGCTGTCTTCGTTTGGTGCAGGTGGTCCAACTTGCTCCCATAGATGCAAAAATCATCCAGAAATACTCTGATGAAGGTCCCAATGTAGGGTTCGAACACCCTATTCATCAAACGCTGGAATGTTGCTGGAGCATTACACAACCCAAAAGGCATAACTCTATAAGCAAACATTCCCCAAGGAGTGGCGAACGTGGTCTTCAGCTGATCTTTCTCTGCTATACGAACTTGGTTGTAGCCGCTATATCCATCAGCAAAACTATAGCACTCCTGGCCAGCTACTTCGTCCAAGATCTGATCTGAAAATGGAAGAGGGTAATGATCTTTCTTTGTTTCCTTATCGAGCTTCCTATAATCAACACAAATGCGTAGCTTCCCATTCTTTTTTATTGAGATCACAATGGGAGAAACCCATTCTGAATTCTCCACAGCAAATATGAATCCTGCATCAAGCAACTTATCTATTTCTTCTTTTACAGTCTTGGAAAAATTAGGATTCATTCTATATGGCATTTGTTTTATGGGATTAGCACCATCTACCAGCTCAATACAATGTTCTACCCAACTTACTTGGCGGAGTTCCTTGTAATCAAAAGTGAATAGGTGTATGTACCTTCGAAAGAGCTGGAGGTAGGATTCCTTCTCACTCTCCATCACAGCATCACCGATCTTTATTTGTTGGAGACGATCATAAACTTCTTCTTCAGATAATTTTATGGGGTCATGAGTTGGTGTGACTGGAAGGATATCCATGACTAAAACATCCACCTCGCTTTCTTCATCTTCAGTGTCCACTTCACTGGTACTAGAGTAATCAGAGGATGTCCATTCATCAGTTTCATCACTTGAATCCACAGGTTCTGCCTTATGATGTCGAGGGATCACATTTATCTTCACCCTCTCTCTACCATGTCCAAGTGTCATGAAACCTTCATTCCAATAGTTTCTTGCATGAACTCTCCTTAGCCATGGTCTTCCCAGCAGCATTGGGTACGCAACAGTACCATTTTTCATCACCTGAAAGTCTATCACACATGCCACACCCATAACAGATATTGCCACATTTGAAACTACACCTTCTGGTTTAGTTTTTCCTTTATTTAATGACCTTAACATAAGTGTTGAAGGGCGATCAATTTTTAAACCCAACATATTCATTACAGACTCGGTCATTACATTAACTGCAACACCTCCATCAACTAAGACATCATGAATTGAAATACTATTACATAATACCTCAGCTTGTGGAGCATAGGGATCTGCCTCTGCCTCCAAAACAGGGACTTCAACCTCCTTCCTTCTTCGAGCATTGAGTCCACCTCGCAACTCCCGCCTCTTCTCAGAAGACATAGCCAAGAGTTGACCATATGTAATATTTGCAGGCCTTTTGGACAGATCTTCCAAGATGGAGTATGGTCCTTGCCCCTGTGAAATCAGAAAATCCTGCACACCCAACTTTCTTCTCCTATGTTTCTTACTATTTTCTCCTTTCATCTTCTTAGGATCAGTTCCATCTTGATTATCTTTTTCTCTCTTTATTTTTGTTACAAACACATCTACTTCATTATTTCTACTCTTATCTACTACATCAAGAGAATTCACAGGTGCTTTTCCTTTATCATTATCTCTTGTACCAGATGTAGAAGCTCTATCTGGACAATTATACTTATAATGACCCTTTTTATAACAACCATAACAAACAACTTCAGAAATATTTCTTTTTGGACCTCTATCTCCTCCCTGAGAACTAAATTCCTTTCCTTGAAGAAGATTAATAGTTAACTGACCCATCTTTTTGAGCAGATCTTCATACTCAGTAGATGTACTAGGAGAAATATTTGTGCTCACCGGGAGTGGTTGTGGATTATGGACCAAAGGTGCTGGTGTAGGCTCTACTTTAGCAACAATTTCTTTGGGCTCCACTTCCATGCTTTCTTCTTGCCTTCTTACAATCTCCTTTGCTTGTTCAATGGTAGCTGGGCGGTCATACTTCACTCGTTGTCTAATCTCTGGCTTCATCCCAAGAATGAAGTGCTTACAGAGGAGATTATCCACGCCATTCATCAACCCATCCGCTAGTCCTTCCTTCCGGATCTGGGCATCGAGCTTCCTCCTTAGCTCTAGAACACGAGCATCATAATCCCTTATCTTCTCCTTCTCTCTTTGGGTTAACTTTGTGATATCGATCATGAGATCTGCATATCTCTGTTTTTCACCAAATTCTTCAAGAAAACTTTCAGTTAATAAATCCCATGAATTTTTCACATTTTCACCTAGTGTTTCAAACCACCTAAGTGCTGAACCATCCAAAAAGGTAGGAAAAAATTCAGTCCATTGCTCCCTTCTTATAAGGCCATTACAAATACAAGATCGTTTAAACTCTTGAATGAAAGAAGAAGCATCTTCATTAGATTGAGCTGAAAAAATAGGAATCTTTCCCATTTTCAAAAGTAACCACCGTGAAATACCAACCCACAAGTACAATTAACAAGACTTATGTGCACAAATAATTGGAATCACTGTAATAGAAAATGACTTTACACCTTTCTACAGTAAAATAGAAATGACCACGGTAACTATGGTAAAACTTGACTTACTGCGGTAAAAACTGACTTTACTGTGGTAAATACTATTCACGGTAAAAAGTGAAATTACTGCGGTAAATACTATTCACGGTAAAAAGTGAAGTTACTGTGGTAAATATTATTCACGGTAAAAAGTGACTTTACTGTGATAAATATTATTCCAGCAAAAATGACTTTGTCATGGTAACTACTATTCACGGTAAAATGAGTTTACCATGGTAACTACTATGCACAGTAAAAACAAGGTTACCCTCTAATTGATTTTTGACTAAGTGGGAATATTTCTCCAGAAAATCCACCAACGAGGAATGGTCCCGGCAACGGAACCAAAATGTCATCACCAATCCGGCACTATAATAATTCTTCACCGGGAACTCCTCGTGCTATGATTATTTACTAATGCACAGCCTTTAGTTTGGTGGATGTAATATGGAAACAGAACAACAACATAACACAAGAATACCATCGACTATGATAAGACAGAATGATGACAAATCAGAAATATCAAAGGAAATAATAATATTAACATGAAATTGTTACAATCTCACCCATGAGGTACTTCAACAAGACTATGGGAGAAACTTTACAATTACGCCTCTTGATGGCTTCTTCAACACACCTTTAACTGATGGCTTCCTTCGTACACTTCCTACAATATTTCTCACTACTTCTTTCTATGCTAAATGAGGGGAGTGGCCTCTCTATTTATAGAACTTATAGGCTTATCCATCTTATCTCTAAGATAGGATAAGAAATCCACTCTGACGAATCATATTCCATACCTTAACTCTTATCTGTACATGTAGGCTTATCTGTTAAGATAAGATAAACCTTATCATTTTACATGGGTTCCACATTTTTAGACTTTTTACAAATAAAATACACAAAATATTTATGACCTCACTCCTTGTCTTTATTACCAATATAATATTTCTAATTCCTAATCATGTAGACCCTACTTCTCTAATTACCCGAACTTTGACATTTTAACATTACCGGACCACTTACGACAAATATTTACTTTTTACAACATTCCTATTGTACTTTGACTGTTACCGTACTCCACATTATTTGCGGCGTCGTACTGGCAGCGCCGTTATCTTCTATCGGACGCTACTACTAATTACACTTAACAACATTCTATTCCTAATACATACATTAATGAAATAGAAATTATGGAGGAAAATTTTAGTGTCGACAGAGCCCCCCAGGGAGGTATGATAATAATACCAACACCCCCTCCTTGTTAACACTTAGATCCGTCAAAGAATAGTGTCATTTTGATAGGAGTGTACTCTTGATCAATTTTGTTGATGGATTCTCTGGGAAATTGTTCATGTGGTAGTTTATTTTTAAGGGGAGCTTCTGCGAGATGTTCGACAATGACTTATCCCTTGATAGAATTTTATGAAATGAATTCCAGGTCAAACTCAGTCATGAGCATGAGCCATCGAGTGATAAATTCGTGGTGGTATGGTTTAGAATGCATGGATTTTAGGGGATTAAAGTTGGTGAAAACATATGTTTTATGATTAATTAGGTAGTGGTGAAGTTTGGAGGTTGTGAAGTACAAAGCATAACATATATTTTCAACTTTGGTGTAATGAGTTTCATAGTCATGGGTGAGAAGATTATATAGTAAACAAATTTTTCTCTTCCTTGCTCATCTCGACGAGCTAACATAACTCCTAGGGCATGGTCAGTAGTGGATACGTAGAGATAGGATGGCTCCCCCTCATGTGGAGGTGTGAGAAAGGGTGGCGATAGAAGATATTGTTTGAGGTCTTCGAAGGCCTTTTGATAGTTGTGATCCCATTTGAAATGGACATTATTTCGAAGAAGATGATGAAAAGGTTGATAATGATCTAAAAGCTACGAGATGAAACGAAAAATTGATTGAAGTTGACCTTGAAGGATACTAATTTTTTTGAGATTAGGAGGAGGAATCTCGACGATGGCTTTGATTTTTGTGGGGTCAATTTTGATACCCCTGATAGAAACGATAAACCCTAATATTTTTTTTGGTGAGGATGTCAAATACACACTTGACAGGGTTAAGGCAAAGGAAGCATTGTATAAGACGAGAAAAAATGACATCAAGGATGAGGAGGTGATCTCTACATTGTTTAGATTTTCCTAACAGGTTGTTAACATAGTTTTCCAGTCTTATGAATAAGATCGTGGAAGATATATGTCATTGCATGTTGATATGTGGCCCTTGCATTTTTGAGTCCGAAGGGCATGATGCGATAGCAAAAAGTCACCCAAGGAGTAATGAATGAAATTTTATGTTGGTCTTCTATTGTGATAAGGATTTGATTATATCGGGAGAATCCATCCATAAGGGATAACATTTCATGACCAATAATGAGGTCGACGAGTTGATCAATGTTTGGAAGTGGTAAATCATCTTTTGGACAAGCGAGATTAAGATCTCAAAAGTTTACGCAAATGTGTAGCTTTCTTGAGGCTTTGGTTACGAGTATAATATTGGAAACCAATTCATTAAGGAGTGTTGATGTGTCAGGAAGTAGGGTCTTTTGAATGTAATGATCCTCAACCCCCATATAGGATAATATGGATTAGTTGTCCTAACATTGAAGAATGTCGATGGTAGGATAATATTCCCCTACCATTTCAAGTAATTTTAGTGGGATTCTCTTAGTGTTGACGTTAGTATGATAAGTAAGTGGTCTTAAGGTGATCATGTTGACTAAAAACTCTAGGTGGGATGGAAACAACATCATCTGCATCAATGGAGTGGTCATGTGAGGATGGAAAAGAAGGTGACTCTGGTTATGTTACGGTTCCAGATGCAGTGCTAGTGGGGGCGTCTAAGGAGGGTTTGTCGAAACCAAGCCCGTATTTTTTGGGAGGCTTACAGGACTGGTCAAAGAACAAGTCATGTATTCCTTGTTCATAATGTCTCAGGCTGAATCCTTTCTATGAACATCGATGAAGATACACCCGCACGAAGGTTTAATTCTATAAGAATGAAAAATATGACACAAAAGGTTTGGCATGGTGTTGATTGTCGTGATATGGGAAGGTTGTTCGATCCCTCCATAGATGAGGAGGGTTGAAGGAGATGATATCACCGATGTTGGGATTGTTCATTGGTTTTTTTATCAAGCATCCTGTATGTGTTTGGTATAGGGAATGAATTATGAGTGAGGATACAATACTCCCCCAACAAGAGTCATTCCATAACATCCTCAAAGGAGGTGTTGTATGGTAACTTGGATGTGGATATGGAAGAACTACTAGAATCTTGATCAGAGGAATACAAGTTCATTTTAGGAATGAGAACATCATTTGGTTGGTAAGTCATGTGATATGCTTTAAAAGGATTTGGATTGATTAGAACAATATATGTCTTACCTTCATGTTCGTATTTAAGACAATGATGTAATTTGGATGGGATACAACACATGACACGTATCCAAGGGCGTCCTAACAACATATTGTATTGAAACTATCCTTCTACAAGATAAACAAGTTTGTGGAGACACTTAACACCTACTTTAATAGGCAAGATAACCGCACCTAATGTAGGGGAAACAATGTCATTAAAGGCACAGAATAGTGTAGGCAACTAAGTGACGATAGTATTAAGTAGTTGAAGTTGGTTGAAAGCATGTGATGATATGATGTTAATGCTAGCATTTTTGTCCATCAGAACTCTCTTTACAAGAGTATCATTTATTTGGGCTGTGACAAAGTGGGAGATCATGATCTTTAGGTTACAAATATGGGATCTATGAATCATTGAAAGCGATAGTGAATTTTTTTTAGGGTGCCTACTAGGTTTGTAATGGTTGTGTATCATCTGATAATGCTGATATAGATTTAAGGGCCTCAATCATCACTTATAGATGTTACATATAGGTTTGGATGAGTTCGTAGAGGGACATTTTCACGGGACCTTGATGAAGTTATTTGATGATTGTATTTTGTACAGATGAGGTGGGTTGAGTGTGTGGAGTGGAAAAGATGGATACCTTAGCCTTAGAAGAGGGTGGAGGATTAGGTGATCTGGGTGCAAGAGGAATGGAGGCCTTGGGTTTGTTTTGATTTGAAGGCTCGGGGTATTATGCGCGGGCCCTGGTAGTTATACGAAAAACATCGATATGATGGAGTGGGGTTTTATTAGAAGAGGCCCCAATTTTGTTGGATTTGAATGTGATGTTGGATGGTGATTTAGAGAGTATAGATTCAGGGGTGGGATGAGTTTTTCCATTTTGATTCAGATGTTGTATATTTGCAGGCAGAAGCCCGTTGTTAACTAGATTGTGAATGGCTACATGGAGGGATTTGCTGTCCTCCATGGAATGTCTTGAAGTACGATGATACTTACAGAATGCTTCAAAATTATACCAAGAGAGTTTCCACCCTCATGAGCTAAATGTCTTGAGAGGATTTAAGGTTATGATGGATAGTTGGGTGATATTTTTGAGGTTTCTAGCATAGTATCTCATCAACTATGATGTTGAGGTGTTTTGTGTTTCATCTGATAGGTTTGAAAGTGGGGTGGACAAGGCTGTATTTTATGCGACATGTTTAGGTGTCAATTGAGGGATGACCTTAGATTTTGTGACAGTGATTGTGAACTTGGATAAAGGATGAGGCTCTAGAATAGAAGGAAAGGGATTTGTATGCTGCGATGGGGAGGCTTGACTATTTTGTGACACATTTTTTTGTTTTTCTAGATGGGTGATTTGTGGGCTGTATAGTGGATTTGTTGAGATTTTGCAAGTGATGTTGGGTGATGTGGTCATCAAAAGAGATATTATTTTCTAACACTTTTTAAAAGGTCACGGATGGTTTTGAAGCAGATGTGATAGATGTCGAAGGGTCTGTGGTGACAAGACTAGAAGAGTTGGATGACCCAGTTGATGCTTCGGCAACTGAGGCACTAGGTGGAATATATTTGATAGTGTTGATGGTGTGATGAGAGTTGATGACATTAGATTGGGGGTGACTACTGGATGGGTCATGATTAGTAAAAGGTTGTTTAAAAACGTCCATGTTTTGATTTGGAGGTGCATTCGGGTTGTCAAGTTGTAAGTCACCTAGATTGATAAGATCTTGGAGGGTGTTTCTGAATGAATGATAAATTTTGATGTTGTGGCCTCCGAGTCGATGGTATTTACAATAATTATTTTCTCGATACCATGAGGGCATTGTGAATGTGTTGAGGGAATGGATAAGAGGAAGTGTGATCATGCATGCGGCTAGAAGTTTGTCGAATACCGTGCTATATGATTCTCAGATGGGCGTATAGTTGTGTTGAGGGCGAGTGCATTCAGAATCCAAATGAACCTTGGACATGGATTTTAAAACAACTATGTTTTCTAAGCCTTTAAATTTGTCATTGCTGGAAGAAGGTTTAAATGGAGACGCATACTTTGGTTTCTTAAATCAAGTTTTGAATTTACCATCCTCAAGGGCATGAGGTTATAACTTATGGGCCATGGTAAAGGATTCATCAATTGTTTGGAAATATTAAATTTGAAGTGTAGGTGATATATGTTTAGCGTACAACCAAGTGAATAAATCAATCAATTCAGTTTGTGGGAGTGAGAAGGATAATTGATTGATGATACCGCACATACAGGTTTGTAATGGATATTTAATGGGTGATGTAGATGGAGAAGTGTTTTAAGAATAATTGTGCGAGATTTGCAAAGGAAAATAGGGAATATTTTGGGATACTATTATACCAATCAAGTGCGGACCCTGCTATAGACATAGGAAATGTACTTAACACGAGGTCTTGATCATGTGCGATAAGGTAGCATACGTGAAGAAAGACTTGGATTTTCTATTGAGGGTATTCTTTACTATAAAATTTAATAAAATTTGGGAATTCCCAATATGGTGGATAAGATTTTTAGGGAAATGATGGGTGAATAGGTTTATTGTAGATTTGTTCATACGACAGGGTATTTTTTAGGACCCATAGAGGTGGCTTCAAGACTGGAAATCCTATTCATTAATGCTTGTAAAGGATCATTTTTGTGGATGATTGTTGTTGTTAGAGATTGAATGAGGATGTGTTAGGTTTATTGTGGATGTGTGGGTTTGGATATTTTGATAAAGATGATAGGGTAAAGGAGACATTGTGATAAAGGGGAAACACTCATAGGGATATTGTAGATAGGTTACGAAACTAAGGGATGTGAAGGTTGGATAAAGTGATTGGGGATTGAAACAAATATATTGAGAAGTGGTTGATATGGTTGGGGTATATACTAAGAAAGGATATAAACAGATGGGTTAACAAGACATTGAGATGGATTAAGAGTATACTGATATGGGATATAAGTAGTTGATCATTGGTTAGTGATGGCTGAGGTTTATAATGAAAATGGATTTGTGAGACATGAGCAATTTGATGTATGTTTGTTAAGAAGAGGGATGAGTGCTAGTAATAGAAACCAGTGTTGGTGAGGGGTATACATGCAGGGATACACATGAATACATTATAGATAATGGAAGTGGATTGTTGTGAAGGGATAATAGGGGTTGAGACACACTAAGTTGGATGGCAACCAAGACTCACAATGGGATGTTTGGGAGAGATACTGGAAGCTGTAGAGACTAGATGTGGAAAAGGGGAATTTGTTACTTTTATTTTTTGAGAGGATGACAAACCTAAAGAAAGATATAGTGAAGAGGATGGACTATTGATTCATGTATTGTGCTGAGACAAAATTAAGGTCGAAGGTGATGATTGGGATTTTTGAAGTAGGGGATGACACCTGATGTTTCTAACCCACAACGGATGTAGGAATATGGATGAAGTTGTTGGATGACCAAGCTTCTGATTATGGTTCAATAAGCTAGGGGAAGTGTTTAAAGTGATGGTAATGATAGGTGGTCAATGTTCAGATGTAGGTTTTTGGAGGAATACACCTTGGGCAGTGATATAGGAGCATAAAAACCTACTGAGGTTTAAATCTAGAATTTCTCTGAAGACTATGGATCACCTGCTATTGAATAAGTAAGGATCTAGATGTGTCTCCGAGATTTCTGATGTAGATTAATTTAAAACTAGGATAATGAGCGAGGTTCTTGATTAGATATTGAAGGTCATTGAAGGTAATCCATCACACCTAGGAATTATTGAAGGTGAGTTCTAGATGTTATCCAAGGGATTGTTGAAGACGGTCAGTCATATTGTCATACTTTTGAAGGTGACATTGTTGTCTTCGTTAGAGTCATGGATTTAATTACAAACAATCATCTAGAGAAAAACAAAAAGGATAGGTGTTTGATTAGAATAACACAAACAAGTCACCCAAGAAAATTATTGATTATCTTTAATTAAATTAGAAAAAGGTGTAAAATGTAGAAAATGGCTAAATAAGGTAATAGGAGATGGTAGTCTAAGGCTGCGATTAAAGTAATGTTAAGGGATGGATTCCTCAATATACCCAAAGGTAAGTAAGGCACAGAATATATGTTGGTTTCAGTATGATTCATGGTATTGGGGCCTTACCCCTCACTTCATAGTGCTGTAGTGAAAAGGGTATCAAGTGCTTAGTCGATATACTACCCACCATATTTTTTATAATCAGCTAGAATACCAAGTTGGCTTATCTCTCTTGGTGATGAAATACAGTTAGGTCCACCTATGAAGTAATGTCTATATGTAATTTATGTTTGACGTGGTCTAGTTATATCTGAAGGGAATTTTGTGAATGCAATACCTTAAACTCCTAATTAAGATATATGAGAAAGAACGTATGAGTGTTATTTTTAAGCTTAAAAATAATTTTTTTAATTTGATGGGGACAAACACACAAAATGTAATACTGAAAGAAAATAGTGTACCTGTAATCAATTTTCCTTTTTAATTTTTAATTTTTAAAACTTTTTAAGCAATAGTAACAAAAGAAGTTGTCCAAGCTAAAAGATTAGATAAAAGAGAAAACAAAATAAATGAAAGAAACAAAATATAAATGAAAAAGAGACTAAAAGGTACCACCAGGTGTGCTAGGATGTGTAAGGTGTTTTTTTTATTAGGTGCAATTAGTGTTGAAAATACCAAAAAATCAAACCAGCAAGGATTACCAATACCTACGATGATAATTGAAATGTCTGGATGATTGAATGTAATCAACATAAGAGGCTCCTCTTTTTATTGAGTGAGGAGACCTGTATGCAAAGCCAGCTTAAAAATATATTAGATTAATATGATAATGATTTTTTTTTAGAATTTTGATCCCATGAATCTAAAGGGACTTCCTTGAGGGGTGTGAACTCGTTTGATACAATTAAGTTGTTTTGATAATAATAGATAATAATGAGCATAATGATTCAAAATTCAAGAGGGATTGTGAGACCCTTTTCTACTTCGTAAGTGGCTCAAACTAGGGCAGTGGCATAGCTTGAAAGCCTTTGAAGTGGTCGTACTAGAACTCTATTAATGGCTTCTATGCTCTTCTTAAATGATTTCGATATAATTCTTGATATCTTCAAAGTTTGGTGTGAACTGCAATGAAACACATGCATGATGATTCGTGTTGCGGATATCAAATTATTCTGGCACATGAGCGACTGCTAGATGATCGAAGAGATTGTATATGTTGGTAATTAGGATGTGACAAACATAGAATAATCATCTATAAAGGATCCATCTTACAAACAACATATTAGGTCATGAATCATATTAAGGATGAATATAATAATGCTAATAGTGATAAGAAATGACATAGAGATCGACAACGATTAGGGGTCAATGGCGACAAAGGATAAAATGTTTGATTTGAATAAATGATGAATAAAACAGATAATGATAAGTTGTTAGAGAAATAATAATGATGCTAAACATACTACTAGGAAGAATAGATGAGTCTATGAGAACTCAAAAAACTAATAGTTTATATGTGGTTATATGGCTAATGAGTAAAGAAAAAAGGGGCTATAGACAGTGATCGGTGAATGATCGGGGAGTCAACAATAAATTGGGGATGAAATTTTTTAAATTTAATAAATAATTGATAAAATAGGACACTGACAGGATGACAAGAAGATATTTAACAGTACGTTGGGATAAACTAGAATGAGTTTGATAACCTATAAGACTTTATGAGAAATAGAGATTTGGAACTGTTTAAGAAATTAGTGAAAGAAGCAAAGGTCTAGGAACTGATCGACGGTGATCAAGGGTCTGATGATGGTCACTATGTACAGTTGTAAGGAGTTATAAAGTACTGGTCTAAATGATTTAATAAGGGAAAGTATTTCTCAAGAATGATATCTGGCGATGATGTAGACATATGATGTTGTAAATAGAAGCTGATACAAAACTAAATTGAAAAGATGAAATGACAAATAAAGGGTACCAAACTTGATAGATAAGCTAGAGGATTAAGATCTCTAACATCTGATCAATAAATGAGCTAGATAGCTTTGACAGGGGTGTGTTGAGATCTTGGACATAGTGATGTTATCATAGGTGTAACAGTTTGTCCTCCATACTTGAATTTTGACTAGCTAGGCAATAGGAATCCAGAAGTTGGCTAAATATGATTGACGACATTGCAATGATCGATCATGATCATTACAAATTACCATCGATTTATTATCCAAGTGGTTACAAATGAACAGGGTAAAAAATGGCAAATGGTTGAAACCACTTGCCATTCTGAGTTTTTAGGTTTTTGGGTGAATTGTGGGAGGTTAGGGATTTAGGTTAGTGAGAGGTTACGGGGTTAAGATGGATAGGTTAAATTAGGTTATATTGGTTTGTAGGTGATTAGTAGATAGTTAAATAGGATTTATGCAGGGTGATTTACATTTTACGATGGTGAACTTTGAAGTTTACTTAGGATATAATGATAATAATGATGTTCATTAATGTTATTGATGTTTTAGCGGGTCACTTAGGGGTGAAAAAGTGGTGTCTACAATTGTGTATATATGTGTTCTTTGTTTGAATTTCGGCACATAGTGACACCAAAATCCTACCTAGGTCATGAAAAGGGGATAAGAAAAGACCCAAAACCAAAAACAAACCTATAGAGGAGAAAACCAAGAAAATAATATAGAACCACCTAGAAGGACACTAACACCTGGGTATTACTTTCCTGTATGGGTGGTACTTAGTGTTGGTTCCCAACCTAACACCCTAGACAAGGCTTGAAAGTAGATGACATGAAATGGAGGGAAAGGATATAGGATATACGTGTTGATGTGTCATTTTTTAGCCATGGATGGATCTATCTATATCACTTGACCATGCCTTGCGGGAATGACATGGAGGCACTAGAATAGAGCTGTGGCTATCAGCCTGCTACTTTTGGCTCTTCCTGAACTAGGGTGAGAGGACCTAACATGTAGCCTGAAAGAGAGAGGGATATGTGTTGTTCCAAGCCCTCAAACTTGTTGGTAAGGTAAATATGAGACCAAGTGCAACCACATTAATGCATTTACCACTAAATAGAGCAATCACAAAAACACTACAAACACTTGGTGGGTTAGACACAGGCTTCTAAATACATGTTTAATGTGATCAAAAGCATTACTCATAGGATATTATTGAAAACTTGGGATGGAATAATGCTTGAGATACTAAAGTTCACAAATCAAGGCACACACATTTTAGAATAGCAAGGGTTGTGTGATTTTCCGATAAATCTCATATGGAATGTGCAATGGTGATGAAATCTGTAGAAGGGGGTAGGACAAAAGGATAAGAGTAGTGAAGGTGGGAGTGGGTGTTTAATGGGGGATGGGTGGATATGAGGGAAGTGGGAGATTAATGGGAGGAAAAGGCTACATTAACCATCTTGAACTTGACCATTTATGATACATTCAAACCCAGAACCAAATAAAATTGATCTTCCCAATGTTGTTCACCCTCATAAACACCCAAACAAAGAAAACAATGCAGAATAACCCTTAAAATATAACCACACACACATGAGACTAATGTTTCATGTATTCACCATATCAAGCTCCAAAATCAAAAGATGCCCTATGAAAAGAGGTAGTCATTTAGAGTTATTGTAGATAGGAGTTTACAATTGAAGTAAATAATACAATGTAACACTACAAAACATCATTTCCTTCAATTCCCAATCAAATAATAAAATACAAAAAATTTACATGCAAGTATTTGACATGATACAACAAAAAATTACAAAGGAAAACTAATGTTTATTGATATCAGATCTATTTGTAACAAGAAACGCCAAAAACATTACATGGCAGTTTGATCCTGCATGTTCATTTGCAAAAGGAGATAAGGGAGACATGCATATGATCTCAAAGCCTGTTAATGGTTGTAAAACTACAACCACCTTAGCATAAACACCAAATGAAGCCAAAATGAATTTTTTTTTTACGAAAATCAACCCAAAATAAAATATCCATTATGTTTTCCCCAAAAAACATTCACCGAGAGCCTCTAGGACCAAAAGAGTGAGAAAAACACATCCCCAAAATAAAGAGAGGCCTTCATTCTTATAAAAAATATCCCCCAGGGAAATATACCCAAATACCTCTAAGAGACCTTTTGGAGATTATCTAAAACGTGGGACAAAGGTCCTTAATCCGCCAAAATGAGAAGGAAGGCCACCCCATTAGAAAATATCTGATCTTGATATGTCAAGCAAGAAAAACCTTAGACCATCATGGAGATTGGAGAATATTTTTTATTACAAAATTTGCTTTCTCTTTCTTCCATGTCACCATCATGTGTGCGCCTCCACGAAGATTATTTTATTTTCTACCATCATTTGATTTGAATATTTTTTTGAAAGAATGTTAATAGAAATAATAAATAATGAAGATGAAAAACTTGGCAATCAACTTTGATTTGACCTCACATGGCTACTAAGTCATAATCAAGCTTGGGAAACACACTCTCACGCAAACAACATATCTTTACCCCCCTTCACTTGTGCCAAAAATTTGAGAAAAAATGTAATGGCTTGGGAAATTAATGACACACACACACACACACTATTTTTTCTAGGAAATGTGTTCTTTTAAATCACCATTCCATTGCTATAAATCACAAGTCTTTTTTATTTTTTAAAACAAATAACTTGCAAGAATTTTCTAGGAAACTTTTCTTGATATAAGGACCTTGGCAGAGGTGGGAATTAATCTAGCGGAGCTATATTTGAAGGACCTATGATCTATCTTTCACCTTTCAGGCCTTGATGAAGATTTCATCAGGATGGTATTTGGAATTCAAGATGAACAAGTGCCTCACCTCAAGAGTTTGACGCATGATGTAGTGCAATTAGCCTTCATAAATAAACTTGCCAAGATGATGCCCGCATTCACATTTTTTTAGATCCTTCTCCACCATATTCTCCATCCACAAAACCATGCCCATATAGACACTATGAAATAATTTTGGCTTCATTGTCATATTTTCATCAAGGGGGAAACACTGATGACATTAGAGTCTTACTTTTTTGGTGCGGTACTGGAACGTGAAGTCCCACACTTCGAACTCATAGGTGAGACTCAAGGAAAGAATGTTCTAATATCTTAATGAATAGATGCACTGGAGAAGAGGTCTCATCCCTCAATAAATATACTGTGAATTCCACTAATCCTCCCCAGAAAAAACAATGTACGCCACTAAACAAGTGTTTTCATGTGTTTTTGCAAGGGAAAAATTTAAAATGAAAACATGACTACTTTACCCTAGTGCCGAAATTTTTGCTTGTTAGCCCTCTTAAGCACCCCTCTAGATCAGTTCTCCCTTTATGTTAGGCCTATCCCATCCTTTCAAGTTCTCCTATGTGTTATAACAACCTTTCCCATATGTTTTAAACTTGAAAACAAGTTCATGAAGTATTTTTGATGCAATGCTTGTTGAGGAAGATTCTTTAGTGAACCTAGAAAGGATATTTTTAGCCTTTCCAAAATATGTGTGCACCCTCCGAGAGAGAGTTGAAGGCCCAAATTCATTAGGAAGTGGTATTTAGGAGCTAAGAATTGTGTAAGTGTTTTAGGAATATTTATTTCTTGATATCAATTGTGAATTGTGTTTTGAGTGTTGAGCTTTGTATCACCAACACATGAAATAAAATCTACTTTTCTTCCATTTCCTTTTCTCATATTTTCCTCTATTTTCTCTCTTATGCACTTTATAAGTATGGTGATCAAGAAATATCTTTGTATATTTGATAAACGAATCTAAGAATTGTGTTTCTGGGTTTTTTCTTCTCACTAAATGGATTCATTATACTTTCTTCCAATTGAATGTTGAACTACTCTGGTGATTAGGTGTGAACTCTGCAATTGGCCTACTCTCAGCAATAACCTTCCTTTCCTAACTTCACTCCTTCACCCTCATCACTGTAATTTCCTCCCTTTTACCCCATACAAGAACTTTGACATAGGTTTAGGGAAGTGTTCCTATGTGACCCCTGACCTATTTTTCCAAACCACATTAATAGATAGGATTATATTAGTTTACATTCAATAAATGGGAGATGTCCCATTTAATGCAAATGGACCTAGTCCCATGAGCATTGGTAAAAACACCTAATTTTACATATAAACAAATTATTTCACCAACAATTTTTAGAAACTCTGATGGGTAGAGATATGCCCTCATGTACCCAAAACGATCTCTGTAAAATACAAAAAAAAATCAAAAATCAAAAATACTTGAATGATCAAAAGCCTTTTTCCAAGAGAGAGGAATCATTGAGAAAACCTGGCTGAAAGAATATATAATAGATTGAATAGGTTGAGAGGAATCATTGACCCAACTTTTTAAGCTTTATAAAATCAGCAAGAGTGAGCCAAAAATAATTCATACGACTTCTCTCAAGCTTCATCCCTATCTGATTCATTGAGCGGTACCCACGCTAACCCCATTCAAACTCCTACTGACACTCCTATAGATTCTCCTATCTTCCTCCCACCTTTGAATTTTGAATTCCTAAGAGAATAAGAAGAAAGAGAGGAATAACTGGAAGAGGAAAGAGAGCAGGAAAATGGAAATGCAAGCACCTGTACCATGGGGATAGAACACTGGTCCGTTAGCTTTTGATCCACCACTCCATGAGCCTCCATAAGGATCAAGAAATAATTTTCTGAAGTTATATGCATATGGAAAGCACTATCTTTATGATCACATCACAACCTTCATCACATCCTGCGACATCCTTGGATTACAACAAAAATATTTTGTTGTGCAGTTGTTTGTAGAAACATTGCAAGATGCGGCGATAGATTGGTTCTACTACTTGCCATCACGCTCAATCTCCAATTGGGGTGATATCAAGAATAAGTTCGAAGAGAGGTTTAAAACCACCAAAGATGTTCATGCTCTCCTTACTCAACTCACTCAGATGAAGAAAGATCTGTAAGATTCCATGAGAGACTTTGTGGCCAAATTCAATAATATGGTCAGAAAAATTCCCGATGTTGCTCTTCCCACCACAGATAATTTTAAGATGTTATTTGTGAATGCTTAATTTCATGAAGTAAGCTTTATACTACAGAGAGTTCAACCAAGATATTTGGAAAACACTCAAGAAATTACTATTGAGGTATAAGATGACCTCATCTTGTCAGGTAATATCAAGAATCCTTCAATGAAAGATAAAACCCAAGGTTCCAAAGATGAGAGATTTGATCTATTGTTGCATAAGTTAGAAAAATAATTAACAATGTTGAAAAGGGAGGTTTCTCAACAAACACCTCATCCAAAATAATACAGAAATCTAATTGCAGGATCACCCTGAAGTCTTGCCTTTGAGACTACACCGGTCAATGCAATGTGTGAGAGAAATGATGACGAAGAAGAAGAAAAATTTGAATCAGAAGTTGAAGATGAAGGAGAAAGAGAATGTGCTCAGATCATTTTTTGTGAGTGCATACTTGATGATGAAGAATCCACATATAGTTACTCATATGTGATGTTCAATCGATCACAAAAGGATAAATAAGGATCTTATTTTGTTTCCCAAGCTAAGAAATCGAATCCTCAAATGGATAATCTAAGAAAAACAACAACGTAAGGAGGATCATCAAAGTCTACTTCAACTGGGTCAGCAGAGAAGAAGCATGATACCACTCCAAAAAAGAATACTTCTACCTCTTCAAGTAAGTCTCCTTCAACGCCTCTTAAAAAATCAATTTCTAAGAATCCCAAGAGCATCCATATCAAAGCTTCCTTAACCCCTAATGTTCCTACCACTTCTTCATCCTTTGATATCATTGACCATTTTAAAATATCCACCGTCCAAATTTCTGAATTTGAATACTTGAGAACTCATCCCAAGCAAGTTAAGAAAATTGTTCAACATATCAAAGGAAGTAGTTATGTTTCTAAAGGTGCCACCATCAAAGAACCACATCATTCATTTCAATCCAATCCATCTTTGAACTATATTTCCTCCACACCCTCCACATCTAAGAAGGTAGAACCCCTCTATATAGCCTTTCTCATCAATGGGTATAAGTTAAACAATTACATCATTGACTCTGGTGCCTCGGACAACGTCATTCCTGTAAAATTTTCTAAAGCTGTCGATCTCTCCATTTCCCCTACCTCTAGCCAGTGTCTCTCTATGGAAATAAAACAAGTGCCTCTTATTGGGAAAATAAATTATGTTGAGGTAGTATTGATAGAATTCCCTGACAAGAAAATCACAATGATAATACTTGTAGCAGACATGCTCGCTTCATACGACATGTTGTTGGGATGAAGTTTCTATTTAGATGTTAGAGGAGATATGCAACTGGATTGGTCACACGCCATCATCCCGGTCAATGATAAGAAAAAAAAAATTCTTCCTATTAGGAAGATGAAGTATATTGTTCAAATGTCAAATGACCTAAAACCAGATGTCTTGTGTCAAAATTATAGATTTGGAAACTTTTTCATGACCTTTGAGGATGATCTCGAGTTTCCCATGTTGGTAGATGAATTCCCAAGCATCACGGAGCTGGTCAAAGAGCATAATGATGAGTTGATGAAATCAGAGTTTGAAAAGGTGTACTCATGGGATGAGAGTATAAAAAAATTTATTCCATTGGATGCTAATGATGATGATGAGAGCTTTGGCTTCCAACAAAGCAATATTGAAGTAAAGAAGAATGTGGATCAAGAAGAAGGAATTATGCTAAACAATTTCTCGACATGTAAGCTCAATGATTCTAATCTTGATGCTCAGTGTGAGTTTCCATGTGATAAGTATTTGGTGAACTTGAAAGATTCTCTTTTTCATTTGAAGAATATGACAAGAACTGCAAGAATGACAACATGTTTCCACCTCTTAAATGTGAACATACTCAAGGGGATGATGATTTTATTGCAGAAATGGATTTATTGGTTCTTGGTAAGTGAGAATGGGGAAATGATAATGACAACATTTTCAGCTCCAATATTGTGCTCGTTTCCTTTTCACGAGGACGAAAAAATTCTTAATGAAAAATGGAGAAATGGAATATTACTTCATCCTATGGATGGAATTTTTTTTAATGGACTTCAACCTTTCAATGTTTACCCTGCCAAAGAGAAGGATGCTCCCAACATAAAAGTGGATGACAAAGCCCAAAATGGACAAAGCGAAGAGGATGATAATTTCCATGTGCAATATTTAGCTCGTTGTCTTTCCAAGAGAATGATGTAATGTACATGTCACACTACATAGGGCAACATGTTGTGGAAAATCAAGAGTCCAAGAAATATGGTTTCTTGACCTAGTTGAGAAATCAAGAAAATCAAGAGGTGAATGATGATGCCAAAGTTTTTAATACATCTACCGAGAATTAACCCATGGAAGCAATGATCATGAATTAGATGCACACGAAAGAACAAATGTCTTGTTATGATAATGATAAGCCAAGAGTAATTAATAACCATCTTCATGGCAGCGGTAAATAATCAACAAATGGAATGAACCTGAGAAACAAGGAGATGCCTAAAAGAATGCATAAAAGTAACAAATGTGATGTAATGAAAAAAATTATCATCAATTACACTAGAAATCATGATAGATTTATCAAGAAGCTGAGGAGTGGTTCATACTTTAGTGAACCTGTCAACGTATTTTTGGAGAAATGGCTTTCGGTGCTACCCGTTCATGGGTAAGCACTCAGTTCAAATTTGTGCTTCATTGAAAGTGGGTTGTACCCCGTATGTACATAGGTGACTTAATTTGTTTCCCTTTGGTGTTGTTTTATTCCTTTCTCGTTTCATTTTTCCCTTGTGTTGTGTGTTTCCTTTCTCATCTGGTGTGTTTATTTCTTATCGTATGTGTGTTCAATAAAGGAAGTTATGTCGTGTATCTTTGTGGTGACTCTATATAGCCTAATGGATAATGCATTGACCCACATCGTGTATTGAGATTATGGTGTTCCTTCTTACTATTTTCTCTCTACACTCGATCTAGAACCTTTCCCCGAGATATATCTAGCTTTTTTCATGTGTTCATGCAAGGGAAAAATTCAAAATGAAAACATGAGAACTTTACCCTAGTGTCAAAAGTTTTGCTTGTAAGCCCTCTTAAGCACGCCTATGGATCAGTTCTCCCTTTGTGTCAGGAATATCCTATCATTTCAAGTGCTCAAATGTGTTGTATCAACCTTTACCATGTGTTTTAAATGTGAACAAAATGTCATGAAGTCTTTCCAATGCAATGCTTATTGAGGTAGATTCTTCAATGAACCTAGAAAGGCTATTTTTAACCTTTCCAGGATGGGTTTGCACCCTCTGGGAGAGATTTTAAGGAAGAAATTCATCGGGAAGTGGTATTGAGGAACTAAGAACATTTTGCATTTGGTTTAGGAATATTTAGGAAATATTTTAAGGTTTTGGAACAAGTTCAGTGAAAGTGAGTTTTTGAAGGTGAAGGAGCTTATAGTTCAAAATAACACCTAAGCTTTGAGAAGTGATTCTAGGATCTCCATAATGAGTTAGAGGTCAAACAAGATACCATTGGAAATAATATTCAATCATTTAAATGGTGGTATTTTTATATATTTCACAAGACCAAAGAGATTCTTTTCACAATCTATTTTTGACAGGCACAATCTGCATTCCCAAGAAAAAAGTCTATTTTGAGTGTATTTCAGGAAGCATCAGAACATGGTGTAGACACAAAATTTGTGTCACACTTCCATTATTCCCCTTTGATTAATCAACATAACATATTCACCTAAACATGACCTCTTACCCCACATTGATATTAATTTAATCCCTTATAATTGAATTAATGTTCATCCTCACGTTATTACATGGGTTGGTCATTCAATTATTGGATGATTATTGAATTCAAGCTTGAATCTTCAAGCCTTCCTGCATCTAGACAACAAACACACACAATGATGGACACACACAACCACAATGCAAGACAAGCAACCAGTTCTCCTTCTAGAGCATCCAAATACTCATGGGAGCACATAAGTTGCACTGCCGTGTCATTGGACCCAGACATCTCTTCTCCAATCAACCACAAACCATATCCATTCACATGATCTGAAAAAAACTAGTAAGTATTGTGATTTCATCATATGTAATTATTCCATTGTATATCTTTTTATTCTTTCAGTACTTCATTTCTTTTGTTACCTATATACCTTCTTCCCACCAACCTACTATTTAACCATCCCAAGCCCTTTTACCTTTCTTAACCTCCTTCTTGGTATCCTTGGGTCTTCTCAGCCATATTACGACCCATAATACACTAACCTCACTCTCTGTGTAATCATAGAGATCCTAAAAATCCATTTTTAATAGTTTTCTACCTATTACCCCAACTAACGTCAGTGCCCTAACTGCCGTCGGTTTCATCCCCATATCGGCATTGGTCACCTGACCAATACCGGTCTCTATGCTATTTTATATTCTCAAACCAACAAGTCTTCCATTCATCAAAAACCAACCCAAACCTCAACCAACCAGCCCCATACCCTCACTAGACCTCTTACAAACCTTCCTTACTTGAAAAAAACCCTGGCTCTAATTAGATTTAGTGTTACATTTGATATTTAGCATTAAATCTAGTGTATTGTGTGTATGAGAAACCTAAATCATTACATCACAATAGGACCTATTTATTTCAGTTCTGTGTTTACATTAAATTGTTATTAAATAGTGGATTGACAACCTCTCTAGGAAGCACCACGTTTCATGGATCTAGCAGACGCTAGGCAATCCACTATCATTTACAGGTAGTCCTTCCTAGACAAAAAGGAGCTCTCTACAATCAGCTTGGACAAAGTCAACAACACACACATTCTACCTTCCGCCTTCATTTCACATGTATTCATCCTTACCTTTACCTTATCTATTTCATCCTATAAAATGCAAAATTATTTGTGAAACATTTTGGCACACATGGTGGGACCCTTCTTTGGGTTTTCTTTGCATTGTTCATTCTTAGGGAATTATTGTGTGTTTATTACATTTGGAAGAGTTCACACTAAATTTTATCCCTGGGTAACATTTTTCTTCTTCTAATTGTCTTGGTGAAATTTGTATTTTGGATTAAAAAGAACATTTCTTTCTCCTTGCATTTTCATAGTAGTGAAAGAGAAATTTCTTGACCTATTCATCATTTTCTACATGGAAATCAATTGTCGATTTGGGTTCTAAAATTGGTGCATCTCATTCTTGTGTATGCTACATTTTAGCTCACTTAAATTTATTTGTAACCTATATGATGGAGGTCATGACCAGCTGATGGTTGGTAGGAATAAATCGTAGCTCACTTTGTACACACACATCCTAAGAAACCCACTGAATAAACAATACATTGCGAAACATCTTTAATCTCTACCGAGAATTAAAAAAACCCCATGGAAGCAATATCATGATTAAGATGCAGAGCCACGAAGACAAATGTCTTTGTTATATATTGGATAATCCAAGAGTAATTAATAACATCCTTCATGCCTCGGTAATAATGAGAACAAGGGGGGCACCAGATGTGTAAATGAACCTGAGAAACAAGGAGCTGCTAAAAGAATCATAACAGTCACAATTTTGATGTACTGAAAAAAATTAATCCTCAATTAACACTGAAATTCAGGATAGATTTATCAAGAAGATGAGGAGTGGTTCATACTTTAGCGAAATTGTCAACGGTATTTTTGGAGGAATGGCTTTCGGTGCTACCCGTTCATGGGTAAGCACTTAGTTCAAATTTGTGCTTCATTGAAAGTGGGTTGTACCCCGGATGTACATAGGTGACTTAAGTTATTTCCCTTTGGTGTTGTTTAATTCCTTTCTCGTTTTGTGTTTACCTTGTGTTGTGTGTTTCCTTTCTCATCTGGTGTGTTTATTTCTTGTTGTGTGTGTGTTCAATAAAGGAAGTTATGTCGTGTATCTTTATGGTGGACTCTATATAGCCTAATGGATAATGCAATTACCCACATTGTGTATTGAGATTATGGTGTTCCTTCTTACTATTTTATCTCTACACTTGATCCAGAACATGTCCTTAAGGTATATCTATATTTTTTCATGTGTTTATGCAAGGGAAAAATTCAAAATGAAAACATGATAACTTTACCCTAGTGTCAAAAGTTTTGCTTGTAAGCCCTCTTAAAAAATGCGTATGGATCAGTTCTCCCTTATGTGTCAGGAATATCATATCCTTTCAAGTGCTCATATTTTTTTGTATCCAACCTTTACCATGTGTTTTAAATTGTGAAAACAATTTCATGAAGTCTTTCCAATGCAGTGCTTCTCAAGGCAGATTCTTCAGTGAACCTAGAAAGGTTATTTTTAACCTTTCCAGGATAGGTGTGCACCCTCTGGGAGAGATTTTAAGGAAATTTTTTATCGAGAAGTCGGTATTGAGGAGCTAAGAAATTTTGCATTTGGTTTAGGAATATTTAGGAAATATTTTAAGGTTTGGGAACAAGTTCAGTGAAAGTGAGTTTTTGAAGGTGAAGGAGCTTATAGTTCAAAATAACACCTAAGCTTCGAGAAGTGATTCCGGGAGCTCCATAATGAGTTAGAGGTCAAACAAGATACCATTGGAAAATAATATTAGATAATTTATAATGGTGGTATTTTCATAAATTTTCACAAGACTAAAGAGATTATTTTCACAATCTATTTTTGAACAGGAACAATCTGCATTCCCAAGAAAAAAGTCTATTTTGAGTGTATTTTAAGAGCATGGTGTAGACACAACATTTGGGTCACAATCCCATTTATTCCCCCTTTAATTAATCAAACATAACATATTCACCTAAACATGACCCATTACCCCACATTGATATTAATTTAATCACTTATAATTGAATTAATGTTCATCCTCACGTTATTACACGGGGTGGCCATTCAGTTTATTGGATGATTATTTCATTCAAGATTGAATCTTCAAGCCTTCCTGCATCCAGACAAAAAACACACATAATTATGAACACACACAAACCATAGTGCAAGACAAGCAACCAGTTCTCCTTCCAAAGAATCCAAATACTCATGGGAGCACGCATAAGTTATAGTGTCATGTCACTGGACCTAGACATCTCTTCTCCGATCAACAACCAACCATATTCATTCACATGATCTGGAAAAAACCCTAGTAAGTATTGTGATTTCATCATTTTTACTTATTCCATTGTAGAGTCTCTTGCTTCTTTCAGTACTTCATTTCTTATGTTACCTATATACCTTCTTCCCACCAACCTACTATTTAACCATCCCAAGCCCTTTTACCGTTTCTTAACCTCCCTTCTTGGTATCCCTGGGTCTTCTCAGCCATATTACGACCTATAATACACTACCGTCACTCTCTGTGCAATCAGAGAGATCCTAAAAATCCATTTTTAATAGTTTTCTACCTATTACCCCCTACTGACATCAGTTCCCTGACCATCGTTGATTTCATCCCCATACCAACATCAGTCACTTGATTGATACCGGTCTCTATGCTAATTTATATTCTCAAACCAACAAGTCTTCGATTCATCCAAAACCAACCCAAAAACTCAACCAACTAGCCCCAAACCCTCACCAGACCTCTGACGTACCTTCCTTACTTGAAAAACAACCCTAGATCTAATTAGATTTAGTGTTACATTTGATATTTAGTATTAAATCTAGTGTATTATGTTTATAAGAAACCTAAATCATTACATCACAATAGGACCTATTTATTTCAGTTCAATGTTTACATTAAATTGTTATTAAAAAAATGGATTGACAACCTCTCTAGGAAGCACCACGCTTCATGGATCTAGCAAACACTAGGCAATCCACTATCATTTACAGGTAGTCCTTCCCAGACAAAAAGGAGCTCTCTACCATTAGTTTAGACAACGTCAACAACACACGCATTCTACCTTCCACCTTCATTTCATAGGTATTCATCCTTACCTTTACCTTATCTATTTCATCCTAGAAAGCGTAAACTTATTGGTGAAAACATTTTGGCACACCCGATGGGACCCTTCTTTGGGTTTCTTTTACATTGTTAATTCTTGGGAATTATTGTGTGTTTATTACATTTGGAAGAGCTCACACTAAATTTTATCCTTGGGTAACATTTTTCTTCTTCTAATTGTCTCGGTGAAATTCGTATTTTGGATTAAAAAGAACATTTCTTTCTCCTTGCATTTTCATAGTAGTGAAAGAGAACTTTCTTGACCTATTCATCATTTGCTACATCAAAATAAATTGTTGATTTGGGTTCTAAAATTGGTGCATCTCATTCTTGTGTATGTTGCATTTTAGATCACTTAAATTTATTTGCAAACCTATATGCTGGAGGTCATGACCCAGTTGATGGTTGGTGGGGATAAAGCGTAGCTTAATTTTTACACACACACCCTAAAGCAAACCACTTGAATAAACAATACATTGATTAAACATCTTCTTTCCTGGTATTTACCATTAACAACTAATAATCAGATTAGCGGGGGAGCCAAATGGTGTTTTGGACAGTCATCGTATCAAAGTAGGGCCTCATGTACTACAAAGTATATATTGGGGACCCCAAGTGAAAATTTACTTGAAACCAGCCATAGTTGTCAGTTTCTATATGGAACCTTCGTTGACCAAAAATTTTATATTTCTACTCACATTCAGTCCTAAATGACATAAACCACAACATAAAATCTTACAACATAGGATTTCGTGTTTGTTAGATTTTTGCTTGATTTTGTGTTTTGAGGTGTGAGTTTTTTTTCTTCATTTTTCTCTCCCTACATTCTCCACAATCATAGTTGGTGTATTCTGACCGCTCCTGAGTGTGTTAGGATCTATCATTGCTTATACTCAATTTTTGGGTTGGCATTTTGTTTGATATAAATCACCCAAATTCATGTTTTTCTATCTTTTCACATATTTCACAGTCACTTGGTATTGGTCCAGTGACCTCCATTAGTTACGTCATCATACCGCCATCATTTTTGTGCTATTTTGGTCATTTCTACCGAAGTAGCATTCAATCTACATTTATGTTCTTTCTATGGCTGGTTCTGTCACTTTATCACCCTTTCTATTTTTTATCACCCTATAGAGTTCATTTCCATCTTATTCATACCTTTTCATCTCCATATTTTAATATGTTATTCATCCACATTAGCCGGTATTGGGTCAACAATTGCCATTGATTAACTCATCATACCGCGCATCAGTTTACTGATCGTTGTTGGTTCCTTTTTGTTTTGGAAATTTTCCTAAATAGTGTTCAAATCACTTCCAAACACTCTCTGTGACTCCTTCTGTGCACTTCACTACATTTCTAGGTATTTTGATATCACCTTCAGAACCCACTTTCAGTTGATATTCCACCATTTATTGCCAAGTTTTTGAATCTTTCATTTATCCATTATAAATCGGCATCAGTTACCCTCAAATACTGGACATTAGTTGTATAACCGACATCAATCTCTATGTTTTTATTTTTCAATCAAAAACAACGACCAATTTCCACCTTTCATATCCATTTTATTCCATCTTTCTGTATCATCAACAGAGCTCAGATCACCAAATTCTATTATCAGTCACATGGTTTTGACTTGTAGACAATCCAACGCTCTTCTGTTTCACTCTAGCCACCAACCACTCCCATCTAGCCCATCACCACCTTCCGATCTCATCACCTATGGACCGTAACCAACCTATTACCATACATACCAGTAACGAGGAGTTCACAAGACTCCTTGACCAAAACCCCATTGCACTGTAATATTACCTCTCACTCATCCACCCGTTGACTCATCTAGATAACTTTATATATAACATGCCTATATCTGTTCCTCCTCAACGTTGCCCCAGTTCCACATCAGCCATTACTAGCACATCATTACCCACTTCTTCCTCATCACCTGTGGTTTCTCAGCTTAACCCCACATTATTTTTTATTTTTCGCACGTCTACAACAACTACCGCACCCCAATGTCCATCACCCCTACAACATCTACCATATTATCATCCGCTTCCCATGTACTGTTCACCTAAAAATCCTAGCCACCTCTGATGTTGGCAGCCCACATTCCCTTCCAAAACCTTGTCCTCTCCACCCCGTAGTCTCTCTTCCACTAATCACCACAAGAGTCTTTACCTCCATCCACCTACCTTACACCTATCATCAAAAACCACCTATTTCATCTACCTATTATTTAGATTACTCTCACCCCAACATCCATTCCACCCCTATATTCCCTCATCACAATATTCATACTCGGCACCACCACATATTGCGAGTTTCATCCACATCATACTCATCCTTTCTACCCCCATATACTGCAGGGGGGTGCTCCGTCATCACAACCTATAGCTGATCTCATTAAAATGATGATGGAAAAGATGCATAAATTAGAAGAAATTTGTCTCTAGCTCACGTAACTCTGTGACTTATGACGAGATTTGTAACGAGCCTATTCACTTTTCTATTCCCAATTCATCTGTACCCCGCATATTGGGAAATTCCAAAATTTAATCGATTTAATAGCAAGGAAGATCCACAACAACATTTACAATATTTTCAACATAAATGTTATCTGATTGCCCATTATGTCTCCTTATTACTCCGAACTTTCCCAATGTCCTTGATGAGACCGACCTTAGATAGGTATAGTGATTTACCTAGGCACTCTATCTTCTCGTTTAATAAATTGGCCTAGGATTTTATAGACCACTTTTCTATTAAAATTTTCAAGAAGTTCACAATGACTGACTTGTACAAACCATGGTAGTATGAGGATGAGTCTATCATAAAATTTATCACTCATTGACGTGACCTGATTAATCAACTCACATTCCAATTTCCTGAAATTGATTTAATAGAATTATTCACCAAAGCTTGTTCTAGACACATCTTGCCAACTCTCCAAGTCCAAACCTTCTACACATTTGACGAGGCATTCACAATGGCTTGGAAACTTGAAATTCATGCTATTGAGGAGAATAAGTTGCAATTGCGTAACAAAAGTGCTCCCTTTAAACCACATGATTCTTCTTCTTCCAAACCACAAAATAATTATTCTAAAGCAAAAGGATCCTCCAACGCAGTGGTTTTAAAATCCGACCCTTCTCATCCATCCAATCAATCAATACTTTCTCTCTAATATTTCTCCTGTTCAGACTTTCCAATTCAAGTAGGAATAATGAAAATATACTTCCTTTGGAGAACCTTACTCCTCAATTTTGGAAAATATTCTAAACACCAGAGTAATCACTCTTCCACCCGTCAAACCACATACCGGTTTTGACCCCTCCCATCCTATGCCTGCATAGTACAAGGAGAATGATTACTATAACTATCACCGTGTCAGAGGTCATATTGATGGTAATTGTATAGCTTTCAAAAAAATCATCCAAAAAATGTTAGACAATGAAGATATCGTCTTGAATAACCCCAATGCACCGGATAAACAAAACCTTCATATTTTCAAGAATTTGTTCCCAAATCATACCCCGTCATCCAATCAAGCCAGTGAAACATCAATTAATGACAACAATGTTTGGGAAGTTCATGTCGTCTTTGATATCATACCAACCCCTTCTACCCAATTTCCTGTTATCCCATCAACCCGAGGAAATCTTGGCACGAGTTACTTTATGTATGGAGAAACCTACATCATCTACTCCTTTAACCACGGAGGAGTCCACCTTATCTTCTTCTCTACCCATAGAGGAGTTGACCATATCTACTACTTCACCTACCGAGCAACCCATTTCCTCTATCCCTTCAGCTACGAAACCATCTACCTCGCTTATTTCTCTACATGTAGAGAAACATGCGTTAGTCACTCTTCTACTCATGGAAGAGCCCAACCTCCCTTCTTCCTTACCAGTTGAAGAGTTTACCTCATCCATTTTTCCACCTCATATACCCATAGAAGATCCAATTGTAACATCTCTTACTATTGGTGACAATTCCGCCATTGGATTTTTAAAGATCATGTCGATTTGTTATTGTCTCTTTTTACCTACATAATATGAAGCCAACCATTTCCTTGTCTCACAGATGCCAGATTTCTTTACAGGGATTACTACCAAATTAACTTCATCCCCCTCCACTTCTATGTCATTCTCACATTTAGCTGAGCACTTGTAATATGTTGACTATTCCATGCTTTGGGGACACCTACGACTTCCTATCTCAACTCAAATGTAAATGTTGTATGAGGACACTTCAACAATTTACCCTAAAGTGTTTACAACAATCCACTCCATCACACCTAATCTAGTTATAGTAGCCTCTTCTACATCATATTCACCTACACCCAAACCCTTTGCTACGCCTATACCTAGATCTATACCCAAACCTACCACTACGTTTGGGGCTTTGTCGACACCAAGTTTAGTCCATCCTCCCATTAAGATCAATTTAACCACATCATCCCAAATTGTCACTAGACTTATCCCCCCACTTAATAGGAAGACCCAACCTCTTAGGCTGTATATACCTATTTTTTCCATTACCCATCTCTTGCCTTCACCACTTCCTTATATTTTAGGACCACACCCATCAACCTTGGTAAAGCAGTCTCCTACCCAAGGTAAACCTAAAACACAACAGTCTACCTCCTCGTCACAACCTCCTATTCAACCTAAACCATCTACATTGCCTACACCTTCTCCATTACCTTCTCCTTTTCTACCTTACATACCTTCTCCACTTCCCATGACTTCATCACCACCCCATGCCTTTTCCTCCTCTCCAACTAGTACATTTTACATTTCCTCCTACCAATGTCTTCACCGCACCTCCACTATCACCTTGGTTAACTCATCCCCTTCCACTATCTGCATTCTCATCTACATCATGTACTCCTACACCTATACCCAAGAAGGTGCATCCCAAGCCCAAAATCCCACTACCTTCCAAAAATATAGTTAAACCTACACACCCTCTAACTTCATCACTCGTTGTACCTTTACCCAAGAAGGTGCAATTTAAGCCAAAAACCGCACTGTTGACCAAATAGGTACTTAAACTTAACCTCCATTTTTGTCTCCAGCCATACTTCTTCCACAAAATTTTACCCAAACTCCCAAAAACTCACTCGCACTTCTCATTGTGATCCCTTGGGGGTATTACGCTAACATCCTTACTAACCTTTTGGAAACTTTTGCCCTCACATTGCCACCTCTCAAGCCTTATGCCCCCTCAAACCTAAACTAAAAGGGTTTGATGGTACCAAGATTTGTGCCTATCATCGTGTGTCAGGGCATGCTATTGAAAATTGTAAGGCCCTTAAGAATATTCTTCTTCAAATGTGTTCTCCTAAAGAACTTTTTGACAAGGATGACCTTTTGGATGAGAAACCCATTCCATCTTTGTTTATCACCTCGTAACCTCGCTCCATACCTATTCAGCAACCTCCATCTCCACCTCCATGACCCTTTTACCCTCCTCCAACATTTGAGATCAACATGGTCTACATTAGAGAACTAGCCAAAACTCCTCCAAAATTCCAGTGTGCCATATTCCTTCCACAATATTCTTTTCTTTCACCACTTTTTTGTCCATCCTTCCGCTACACATTTCATGAAACACCTTCTTCTTCACCTCATATCAATATGGTTCAAGTTGCCACTCAAGCTTAGAAGGAAAAAGGAAAAGAGAATATAACCAGCTCATCCGATACACCTTTACCTAACATTCCATCTACACTTACACCCAAAATCACCATCTGTAGACCCACATACCCCATTTATGATGGAATCATACATAATACCACGATCAAACAACTTCCCCAGTAACCCTTGAAAATGTCTTTGTACGACCTCGTCCAAACCTTTGAGTCTCATCAAAATACCCTCATTGAGGTCTTACAATATTTTAAGGTTCTACCTAATGTCCCCACACCTGTTGTCATTATTATCACTCCTCATCATGTGGCTACTCTCACAACTTCACTTTCATCTTATACCCCTGCTAACACTCACCAAGACTCTACTCTAAGTTTTTCTAATGAAGAGATTGTCCCTCTACAATCAAATGATCCTGACCCCGCCCTTTTCATCTCGATTTACATTGATAATACATGTGTCTGATGTGTTATGATTAATGAGGTTACTAGTATCAACATCATCTCCTCCCGTACATATAAACAAATGTGCATCCCTTCCAATTACATGCACAATAACCCAATTATCTTGCGTTCATTTAATGATGCCATAACTTCCACCCTCGGAACCATCATTCTGCACATCCGTATGGGACCACATACCATTCTGTAGTTATTCTATGTCTTAAAAAGGGAATTTCAATACAATATTATTCTTATCCGACCATGGATTCATGCCATGGGTTGTGTTCTTTCAACATTACATTGTTTTCTAAAATTTTGAACATGAAGGGCACAACTACACTATCCCAATAGATCCTTCACCCTTCAAAACCTGTAACATGCTCTATCGACCTAATTATGTTCTTATACCAGTTAAAGCATCTACCACCACTACCACATCTACCACCACTACCACATCTTCTTCTGCCACTACCTCATCCACAACTTTTGTCATTAAATATTCCTCAACCAATTCCTCTATTCCCACTGTAGCTACCACTTCTGCAGCTATCCCATTAGCCAACCATCTCCTTCCCCAAAATCTAATGCTTCTTCTTCACAACTATCCAGTGATTCATCTATTCCAGCTACTAATATACCAACTACTGACCCCTTAGAAGGTGTTTTTCAAGGCCTCACTCTGGAGGAGTACTGCCTTTATAACATCGACACATTCCTTACTCCTCATGAGTATGGAAACTTGCATCAACACCCACACTATAATCACCGAGTAGGAAAAATTTTCCCCTATGGTCTGCCCCACCTTCATACCAACCTAGTGTATGAGGGACTTGATATTTTCACCTACTCACCTGAGCCACCTTCCCAAACTCGATCATTTTCATCTGATCTCCAATCTCTCACTAACCGTTGTTTGGCCCACACCTTCCTTCATTGTTGTGCCTAAAAGGGTTTTGGATTTTCCCTCTATGAGCACGGTTGTCATACCATCATTCCTTTCACCACCTGTAAACACCAAAACCATAGTGGTATTGGCTTTCTCGAACCACCTTCAAAGAAGGACGAATCGAACCTGTTAAGGACAATAAAACTTCTCTGCCCTATTCACCTACCTCACGAACTTCACCTACGAAGTCTATGGATCCAGAATCCATTCCTCCTAAAAAAAAATTCTTAAACATCATTTCCTTGGTACCACTGACCTATCAGCATGATGGTGAGGATCCTTCTTCCCTTCCCTTCCTGTATCCTGACATGATTGAAAATGACATGCCTTCTATTAATGTTGTTCAATGTCAAGACGATGAGTCTGTTCTCACCTACCTTAGTGCGGAAGATTCTTATATTCATCAATCGTTTCCTTCTGAGATGCAAACCATGTTGAATGAATCCACTATCAAGATCAACATTCACACTTAGGACGACCCATACATTCTAAAGACAAGCCAATATTTAGATAGCACTAAAAAAAAATCTTTCACCTCTTTCCTCTGAGATCATAGCAATGATTTCACTTGGTCTTATGCTGATATACCTAGTATTGACCCAAATATCATGGTCCACAATATCATAACTATTCCTAACACTCAACATGTGAAACAAAAGCTGTGAAAAATGCATCATCGCATTTCCCTTATTGTGAAAGAAGAACTCCAACACCTCCTTTTCTTTTTCTTTTATTCTGCCTATTGACTACCCTCAATGGATTTATAACATTGTTCCTATCACTAAAGTGACAGAGTGACTCCACATTTGCACAGATTTCTATGACCTTAACCTAGATTTCCCCAAAGATAACTTTACTTTACCTATTATTGACCAACTAGTTGATCTCACCGCTGGCCATGAGATGCTATCACTCATGGATGGTTTCTCGAGTTATAACAATATATTAATTGTCCCTAAAAGATTAGAACAAAACCACCTTCATTACTCCCTGGGGGAATTTTTGCTGTCGCGCCATGCCCTTTGGCCTTAAAAATTTTGGTGCCACATAATAGTGTGCTATGAATTATATCTTTCACAAAATCATGCATAATATATTAGAAGATTATGTCGACGGTCTTCTTGCCAAATCCAAACATTGGGTTGAACACCTTGTCATCCTTAAAGTTGTCTTTGACTGTCTAATCAAATATTGCATTCACCTTCAACCAAAGAAGTGTATCTTCATTGTTCTCTCAGGAAATCTCCTTGGTTTCATCATATCTTTGCATGGAATTGAATTCGATCCTATTAAAATCAAGGTAATTCTCAAGATGCCACCACCTACTAACCTTTTCCAAATTCATTGTTTGTAAGGCAAGTTGTAATCTATTCGTCACTTTATTTCCCAAATTTCCGATCACTTCCATCAATTTCATCATCTTCTAAAAAAGGATGTCTCCTTTAAATGGGATAATGAATGCCATAAAGCCTTTGATGCCTTAAAACAATACCTTCTCCAACCACCTGTACTCATTTCTCCCCAAGATAAAAAATCATTCTACCTTTACATTTCTTCCACTGACCATTCCTTGGCTGCCAGGCTCGCTCATCATGATGAGAAACACATGGAGCAAGTGGTTTATTACATAATTCATACTCTTTTAGACTACAAAACTAGATATACCCATGCAGAAAAAATATGCTTAGCCCTAGTCTTCATTGCCACCAAACTTTTCCATTATGTACTCAACCAATAAACCTTTGTCATCACCAACACTGACCCCCTGTATTACATGTATGCTAAACCTTACCAACACCAATGTGTTACATGTTGGCTCATGCTTCTTGCAGACCTAGATCTTGAATTCATCCCTCAAAATTTGGTTAAAGGACAAACCATCGCCGACCAACTTCTAGATGCACATCTTTCCAGAAATCAACCTTCTAATTTTGATTTCCCTAATGAATCCATTGTTACCCTCTCCCTAGATGACACTATTTATTAGATGAACTTATTTTTTGACGGTTCGAAATGTCAACGTGGGGGTGGCGCATGAGTCATTCTCATTCCTCGTGATGGTGAGCCTATGCCTTTATCTTTTAAACTCAACTTTGATTGTACCAATAACATGGCTGAATACGAAGCACTCGTGTTAGGTATTCAAACTGCCATTTCCATAGATGTTAAGACCATTAATATCTTTGGTGATTCTCAATTGGTTTTCAACCAAGTCAATGATTTATACCAGTGTCGTAATGAAATAATTCAAAAGTATAAACATCACGTCAACATGATTTTGACCACCTTTGACAATTATGAAATCCAAACTGTTCCACGATCCAATAACAAATTCATGAATACCATGGCTTGCCTTGCTTCCCAAATGTGTGCTTCACCCTCTGACTCAAAAATATTTGTCACCATATAATGGTTGCAGTCACCTTCTTATATGTTTCATGAAGTTAAATTTGTGGCCAGATTCAAACTCGATTGATGTAACCATTAATATAATCAGTTTTTTGACTACCTATTTCTTTTGGTTCTTCCTCCAAAGCTAACTCGCAGTGGAAAACGAACCTTTCTAAAAAGGGTCTCTCGCTATGTCATAATGGGGGGTCTTCTCTACAAACATGGATTTGATAGTATCCTCCTACAATGCCTTACCAGTTTTGAAATTCCATATGCCATCAAGGAGATTCATGATGGGATTTTTGGAGATCATTTCAGTGGCCTCGCCATTGCTAAATAAATACTTCACATCAGCTACTATTGGACAACCCTAAATCAAGATTGTTATGACTATGTCAAATTTTGTGTGAAATGTTAGCAACACACTAATATTCACCCACACCCCCTTAGTCACGACTTACAGGTCGCCAAGGAACTTTTGTCTTTCTCCTAATGGGGTTTGGATCTCGTCAAAGAGATTAACCCTCATTATTCTCAATGCCATCAATGGATCATCATTGCAACCGAATATTACACTAAATGGGTGGAATTTGTACCTCTCATTTCTACAAAAACTGAGAAAATTTATGAATTCATCAACCATCACATTATTTTTTCACTTTGGTGTTCCTCATTGCCTCATCATTGATAACGAAAAACAATTCAAAAAAAAAATCCTAAGAAAAGTTTGTGATAACTTCGGTATTCAACTTAGTTTTTCTTCACCTTATTACCCTCAAACTAATGGACAAGATGAATCAACCAAAAAACTCTTAACAAAATTCTTATGAAAGTGGTTGACTATACTAGTAAGGATTGGCACACACACATTCATTTTGCCTTATGGGCTTATCGCACCAGTATTCTTACCTCCACCACTACAATACCTTTCTCTTTGGTCTATGGTACTGAGGGTGTCTTACCTCTTGAAGTCCAAATTCCATCTCTTCGTATCTCACTCAAAGATATGCTCAATGATGACAATTTTTTCCAAGACTGTTTGGCTCAACTTGAGTTATTAGATGAATTTCGTTTAAATGCTCTTGATCACCTTCAAATCTACCAAAAACATGTCAAATGCACATATGACAAACGTGTCCATGAACGAACCTTCAAGGTCGGCCACCTTGTCCTGAAGGAAAATCAACATGTAACCAAAGCAGAGAAAATTAAACGGGGCAAGTTTTCTCCTAACTGGCTTGGAGCCTATATCGCTACACATACCTATGGATCAGGTGTTTATCTTTTAGCTTCTCTCAAAGGTAAACCTGAGCCTAAGCCCCTCAATGCCTTGCATCTTCGACCATTATATTGTTGAATCAAGTACTATATCACCTTCTATCTATTAAATGCCCATCCCTTGAGCAACCTTCACCTTCAACTTACCTATTTTAAGGACCAACAACTAAACAAGAATCATGTGATTAACCGATACCTTTTATCCTTATCTTCAATATGAGTATCATGGCTCTGCTCATGGCATGGTCCTCATGGATAATTTTCATTCTTTTCAAGATGGAATCCCATGGTCGTTCGTCACTTAAAAACTCTCTTTCATAGTTAACCTTTGAGTGATATGGTTTTTTGCCTTCATAACAAAAGCCTCTACTCATCTATAGTCTTGTCCATGATCAAAACAGAGAAAATGTTCAAAAGTAATATATGGGATTCTCAAATTCAACTCCTTGAGTCAAAATTCTTGCAAATAGGTGACTTCATTAAAAAGGAGATCTATCTTTCTATCTGGATGCTATAAATAAAATACTCCCATAAAGGATAGCTATAAAAAGTTAGCCCTATTATACATAGTCTATCTAAAAAAAGACTATTTCTATAAAAATAAAATAAATATATTCTGAAGCTTCCCACATTGATCAACTTCATGAAGACCTCAAGGAGTCATTCTATTCATCCCTCATAGACTTCCAACATTGATCGGTCTATAAAACAAAAGCAAAAAATAAAATACAAAAAAAATATCAATCAAGAAAACTACAACTTTTTCATCATGGACTTGCCTATTTTGGTTTAAGGTATCATGCAGAAGAGACATGTTGTCTCACAACAAGGTTACACTAATAAAAACACTTAGCCTCACCTTCCCAAACCTCTTGTTTTTCACCTACTCAAGGGACGTGCCACAAATGCCACATTTCATGATCATGTAACTCCGTTCACCCTTAGGAAGTTTAATCATGTAGTGCCTTTAGGAGTTTAATTTCATAAGCCCATCCTTGGTATGCTCATTACGGTCCTTGCCAATTGTGAAGCAGTTCACCTATTTTATCATTCACCTCTTTTATTACTTATTGATATCCCTACATAGAATTAGACCTTTGACAATTACATTCTGGGATTTCTCCTCCTTTCACCTACCTCAACATTTCTCATCTACTTTCATCAACTCATATTCAACTTTCAACCATGCCTAACTAAACCTAGACTCAACTATGCCTAAATAACCCTAGACTCATCCATGCTTAAATGACCTAGACTCAACCATACCTAAACAACCTATAATTTACCATAGCTAAATGACCTAGACTCAATTATGCATAAAACTGATCGACCCATTCATCTACCTCACCATATTCTTCCCTATCATATGGGAGAACTACATCGGCATGAGGCCCCTTTTTTTGGGGGCTATGTAGACAACACTCTAAGGGCATGGGGCCCTTGGAGGTTAGCTTGGCCACTCTTTTTGCTAACCATTTTCCCCCTTTTACACATACATCATAGCCTAGTTAGTTTCCATCTACACATTCACCTGAAAATTAAAATATAACCAAACTAAACATACATCATTTTCATCATACTTACCACAATAAAAACATCCATCACATCATACCAAAGTCATCTATATTTTCATAATATCAATTACTTGGAAATTAAAACCACATCATATCAAAAACATATTATTTCCATAAAAAAACAGTAACTTGGAAATTTTCGACTTAACCATGCCTACACCTATGACCCAACCATACCTAACACAACCTAAATTCCGTCACAAAAAAACTTACCCAATTTTTGACTCCATCATACCTAAACAACCTAGAATCCACCATGCCTAGACAACCTGACTCCATCATGCATAAACAACCTAGACTCCACCATGCCTAGACAACCCGACTCCAACATGCCTAGACAACCCGACTCCAACATGCCTAGACAACCTGACTCCATCATGCCTAACTCTAACTCAACCATGCCTAATTCACCTAGTTTCCACAAATAACAAAACAATGGAATAGAACCAAGTACATCATCAGTCCAAATCATCATCAACTATATAATGGGAGTATCTATGTATGAATACATATATACACAGATATAAATAAGTACCAGTATCTCAAAAAATATCATTTACAATCTTGCCTCTTCAGCACACAGGACGATATATATATATATATATCAAAAAAATCAAAAGGAATATCACCTATCATCCTACCTCAAGCCCATATAGGTCCCTCATCTACACTATCACCTACACCCTCAGTTGGTCATGCCCTCTACCCAACCATTATCTCCCCACTCTCGTCTGATCCCGGCCGTCGTGAACTAGTAACTTTTATCCATATTTCACCCTCCGGGAAAAATATTGGATCGACCATGACCCTGTGTGAGAAGAAAGAGAAGAAATAACTCTGTTGTGTGAATCTGTGTTTTAAATCTATTTGACAGACTCGGGCAAGCTCTAAAATATGAAGGGAAAATGTTTCGGACCTACGAGCTCGCATTCCAGATAAATTGCAAACCCGTAGGCCCAATTCTCATCATACTCGGGAAAAAGGGCAAAAGATAAATTGTGATTCTCAGGAAAAAGGGAAAAAGATAAATTGCGGACCTGTAGGCCCAATTTTTTCTCTAATCTAGTTGTCACGTGTCCCATCTCAAAAGGGGGACCCATTTTCAAGTTGTTTTCCCCGTCCATTTATATGGATCTGATACAAACTTTGAAGGGGCATATATTTCGGCTCAGGGCTCGAAATATTGCAAATCTAATGCCGTTGGAAAGATCTCAGCCTCACCCATGCCACAGAGGTCTGAAAATTTAATTTTGAGGAGGTTAGGTAAAGGGAAATGGAGGAAACATCTTCGGGCCTTTAATATAGTATCTATCTGTCTCAGTAACCAGATCGGATTTGATCTGTTTCCGCTGTTTCCTCTTCCTTCAAGGCACTAAACGAAGGATCGATGCAGTAAAGACAGATTTAGGGGAAGATTTTATCAGAGGCATTAACAACGGTGGTTGAGCTTCAACCTACTTTTCCCATTTCTCTCTCTCTTCTTCTCTATGAATGAATCTATAAATACAGGGGTAGGATTCATTGTAAAAGTTGTTTTTCATTCTTCTTCCCTGCCCCCCTCTTCTTTTCTTCCCCAGGGTCAAAAATGGAGTATGAACCTCCTCCCCTGCTCTGTAAAATGGCATTTTTGCATCTTAATCGTGTATGATGCTGTGTGTAATTTTTTGAATCAATAAAACTCATTTTTGTGATGCGTTTGTCCATCCTTAACTTGTTTTCATTGCATCTTCTTGCTTCTCATCGTTCTGGAGTATTCTGTGCATGTTTTGGACATTTCATTTGCAGATTTGGGAGTTGTGTTCGTGGGGATCAGAAATGGAGTTATGTGTGAATCTGACATTTGGTCTGTGATGTTGTTGTCCATCCTCTCCATTTCTCACCTCACCTCCCTTCATTTCATGGCTATTTTGATAGATGATCAACACTTCCCTTTTCTTGGTGCTATCACCTCGTTAGAGTAGGATTTCCCTCTTTATGCTCTCTCTCTCTCCTTGGTCCCTTGGAATTATTAGATTAGGATTAGATAGTCACATTTCCTTCCTTAGAAGGAGCTTAGCATTAGGATCAGGAAGAAGAAGCTGGATTTCTCCAGAGGGCCATATCAAGTCTGTAAGTCCCACAACTTGAGAGATGGTCCCATGTTATGCAAATCACACCAAATGAGTCTACCTTAGAAAATTAGATCCATGGCTCATTTGGGGGTGCTGTGATTTCATGTTAACAGTAACCTCAACTTGAGCCTATTTGTGAGGCCGATGTCCCCCTATGTTGCCAGGATGGTGAGTTTGTGACTGGGTCCTCTCACTCGCTGCCTACTGAGCCCTATACTCAGTGTGAGATAAAACATGTATACCATCCTCTAACAACCGGTCATGGTAATAATTCACCTTTGATACAACATCTCTATATGTGGCCATGGCTATAACCTAAGGAGGTACCATAGCCCATCGTGTACCCTGTCCCAAAAGCAGTAACCAATGCCCATGTACTTGTGGCCTCTATGCAGCTGTCTGTAATATGAGACAATGTTCTGGTGCCTGTGGAGGTGGCCCTTGTGCCTAAACCTATACATGCACCTGTGCCTAAGCCTGTGTGGATGCTAACTGGCCGTGCAGGGTAGTAACCTACACCTGTAATGCAGTGACCTATGCATGGGCTACGGCTAGCTAACCCTATAAACCTATGACCTATGCCTGTAAAGATGCTACCTATGATCTATCCCCTATGGGAGTCTGTGCAGGATCCTGAGCCTATGCCTATGCTAGATGTCCCTGTAAAGTAGTCACCTACCCTGTCAAGGTGGCCACATGTGCCTACTTTGTTGTCAATTACACCCTAAAAGTAGTCACTTGTCCCTGTAGTGCATTTCTCTACAAAATAACCATAGCTAAATTTGTCTTCCCTATCCATGTTGGTGTTTATTGTAGCTACGCCACCCACCAGCATCTATAACCATCAGACACACCTACATCATCTATCCACCTATCAGCCACATATTCCTCCTACCCTATAGGATCCACTAGATGTGGCGGAGACAAAGGTCTCTTCACGTCATCTCTGTAATATTGAGGGAATGGTGGAGGCACATCCTGTTGTAATCCAAACTGGTGTCAGACTCTATCCACCAAAATCATCTCATGCTCACCGGCATGTCTTCCCTGTATCCACCTAAGTAGTTGTAGCCCATATAATTATCGTGTCATACCTCTATATGTAGGAAAACCAGCATAAGGTCTCCATCCTATGTCCATGACATACAACCCCTCTAGTTGTCATATGTAGTAATCCACGTCATGTGCTACCTCCTCCACTCGTGGATGTTCACCTACTGGCACCCATCTCTGATAACCTACTCTCCTCCCACCTTGATTCTAATATGTTATCGGCAGTCCCTATGGGCGCACAATCACTATGTGCTCATATGCCCAAGAGTGTAGTAGATATGTACAACAAATGCCATACCGCCACATCCTCTGATTGGCCTAAAGCTCCCTGTATAAATTCTCTAGATATGTAGGCACCCATGCAAAGAAGACCTCATCCTCCATCATAACTCGTAGAACCCCCATCAATCCCTGGGGAAATTGACCACCCTCTGAATCTAGGAATGCATACCATCCCACCAAAAACATCATCAGTACTACCATCCGAGTCTCCTACGGATGTGCAACATACATGGCTCCATATATAATACTGACATTGTGATCAATCAAGTCACTCGCCATCTCCCCAAAAACTCTAATCATCGACTCAAATGCCTTATCTGATGATATGGAATAAACAGGCTCCCCAACAATCGATAGCCACAGAATCCTATATACATCCTCCAATGTGATCATTATCTTACCGGTAGGTAGATGGAAGGTATTGGTTGCTACATCTCATATATTGATGAGAGCGACCATAAGATTGTGATCCTGCCTGATACACATGTATCGTCTGATGCCGACTAATCCAACATCTTACATGTGACTCCACTAGTCCTCCGTGATGTTGGGTTGCATTTGCCCTAATAATGGTGGGACCCTATCGTGCATAATCAAATGGTGCCATACATGCATCCATGTCACTCAACAATGTCAAGTACATACATATTTTACTCTGATCTTCACCTGTATATCTTCCCATCCCACACCCTCATTTCTCTACCTACCTATCCATTTTCCCATTTTATTGATCTCTCATACAATCTATCTAGCCTCACCACGTCCCAATTTTCTATTTCATCATCATCCTTCCTTCACTATTTGACCTAATTTTCACCTACCCACCCACCTATTTTTAATCCATATTTACCCCCATCCCACCTCATATTTCATTTCACTAACCTCTGGCTATCTACGTTTATCACCTTACCTCCTTATGCTACCCTACCATTTACCCTTGCCCCACCACCTCACTCTTTCTCCTTCTCAATCTTGCCTTTTTGGGCCTGGTCACTTTTCACAGTGACCGATAGTGGTCACCCTAACCAACACCGGTCACCCTTAATAGTACAAGTCACCCATTTTACCCACCGACGTCAGCCGATGCCTGACCGATGTTAGTATTTGGTTTGACCCCAAGGCCAAACCTCTATGCCCCCAAATTTGAAACAATTTAAAAAACACCCTACAATCTACCCAAAACCCACGTAAACCCCACCCCCATTCATTATCCTAAATATTTAGCCTACATTCCACCCTCCTTTTACCCAAATTCATTCATTTTTAACCCAATTTCCTATTCAAATTCCAAACCCCGTTTTCTTCATTTTTAGCTTAAATTTCACTCAACAACAACCAGAGAGGATTGAATCCGACCTCGACACGGTGCCCCCTCCTTGGTGGAACCTCTGGCCTCTGCACTGGCAGTTGTCCTATACCTTCTCTTGCCTTTTTCATGGCTCCACTTAGTCTCTCCACCTCCTACCAATCAAATCACTTGAATCGATCTTGTGGGCCCGTCAGTCACAATCTAATCACCCAATAACAGTTAGTCACCTTAACCCCTTACCTCTCACTATTGTTTTTATCCTCTAACTATTTTGTCCTATCATTTTCCACAAATAGAAAATGACAAATGATTCCATAAAACGTTGGTTTTACCTTTTCTAACCAAAATACGACCTGACCGATATCAGTTTTGTGCCCTAATGGATTGGCATCGGTTAACCCTTACCAATGTCGGTCTACCTTCAACCAACATCAGTTACCTTACCACCAGCCTATACCTAATTTACCTTCAATTTTACTACCCATAATGATTTTCTCACCATTATGACCTCACCGCAGCCTTGTAACACCACCTAATGACCTTATTACTTACAACCCAACCTCACAATCAGTTGGGGCAAGTTTTTTCCTCTAACAAGGCCCTACCTATGGTCTTGTATAAACCACTAAAACCCACCCCACCCATTTTTGATACTCAGGTTCACTTCCTCACTATAACTTGCAATGACACTACTCATGTTGTTTAACCTAATGACCTTACCTTGCCTAATGTCATTTCGTTTATCCTAACCAAACATTTTTGGTGTTTTGGAACACACCTAATACCCATTCATACACTTAGCCTATTTGTGTTTCAAGACCGTATCCTATAACTTTGATACCTAGATCACATCAACCTTGTTTGGATAAACCTCTTGACCTTTCACGAAGTAGAGTTTGTTAGCTCTTCAGCCTGGTATCTTATCACATTTTATAACATGTGCATGCATTTGAATTCCCTTGCATATTACCCACAACCGGTATCATCACACCTATACCCCAACCAAACTCGTTTTCATTACTTACTCATTTATCAAACCACTCACCGATTTCATTTATCACCTCCTCAATTCCTAGTTTGAGGGGGATCACCTCCATTTATACTTGGGGCAACCTAACCTTCACCTTTACTTGGGACAATGACCTCCTATTTTTGTCAGCATCACTTATCATTACAAGTTACATGACAAAAAGGGGAAAATGTAGACACCAAATTTGGGTCACACTCCCCTTGTTCCCCTTTGATTAATCAACATAAAATATACACCTAACCATGACCCCTTACCCCACATTGATATTAATTGAATCACTTACAATTGAATTAATGTTCATCCTCACATTATTAATTAATTTAATTATTTTAATAAAGTTAGTTTAATCCTCACACATCTACCTCATCAAGACACCTCACCCTGGATCCATTCCAGGGGTATTTAATTCATAGTGACCAAGTCATCACTCTCAGCACTGAGTCATCGCTCCCAGTGTTGAGTCACCACTTAACCTAACTAACTAAGACTTCTTCCTAAACCTAACGGGACTTCTTCTATGATCTTACTACCTTTTCTAAGCTGAAATCCACTCTCCTAAGAGAATTCAACTTGGAAAACACGCCAAATATGGGAAGATTTTCCTATTTTTGGTTAAAAGGACCATTTCACCCTAACCGATGCTGGTTTATTCTCAGTTGGCACCGATCACCTAACCACCGTCGGTTCCTTTATATAAAAATTTACAAATCTTTACATGGGTTGTTCATTCAGTTATTGGAGGATTATTACATTCAATCTCAAGTCTTTAAGCCTTCCTACATCTAGACGACGACCACACACAACCACAGTGCAAGTCAAGTAGTCGGTTCTCCTTTCATAGCATCAAAATACTCACGGGAGCACACATGTTGCATTGCCACAGTACTGGACCCAGACATCTCTTCTCCGATCAACCACTAACCATCTCTATTCACAAGATTTGTAAAACACCAACTATTTATTGTGATTTCATCATCAGTAATTATTCCATTGTAGATCTCTTGCTTTTTTGAGTACTTCATTTCTTCTATTACCCGTATACCTTCTTCCCACCAACCTACTATTTATCCATCCCAATCCCTTTCACCTTTCTTAACCTCCTTCTTGGTATCCCTGAGTCTTCTCAACCATATTACGACCCAGATCACACTACCCTCACTCTTTATGCAATCAAAGAGAGCCTAAAAACCATTGTTAATAGTTTTCTACCTATTACCCCTACCGATGTCAGTTCCCTGACCGTCATCGGTTTCATCCCCATACCAGCATCGGTCACCTAACCAATACCGGTATCTGTGTTATTTTATATTCTTAAACTAGCAAGCCTTCCATTCATCCAAAATCAACCTAGACCTCAACCAACCAGCCCCAGACTCTCACTAGACCTCTGAAAGACCTTTCTTACCTAAAAAAAACCCCAGTTCTAATTATATTTAGTGTTACATTTGATATTTAACATTGAATCTAGTGTATTGTGTGTATGAGAAACCTAAATCATTACATCGCAATAGGACCTATTTATTTTAGTTTCATGTTTACATTAAATTGTTATTAAATACTGGATTGACAGCCTCTCTAGGAAGAACCACACTTCCTACATCTAGCATACATTAGGCAATCCACTTTCATATGCTATTTAATATTTTTCTTGTGGTCTTTCTTTGCATTTATAGGTATTTCTTACCAGAAAAAAAGGATCTCTCTACAATCAGCTTGGGAAACATCAACAACGCACACATTCTACCTTCCACCTTCATTTCACAGGTATTCCTCCTTACCTTTACCTCATCTATTTTGTCCTAGAAAGCTTAAACTGATTGGTGAAACACATGGTACCCATACCATTCTTCTCAAAATGTTTTTTCAGTCAAATTCTTATAAAGAAGTGCCAAAAAATACCTTCGGATGCTCCAAAAACTTCTTCGTCAAGTCTCTCTCCATGGCAAGCTTCCGGGACTTAGCCAATTTCAAGGGTGGACACATGTCACTCCCATAATGTGGCACATTTTTATGTTCTATCCCTTTGGGATAGTTGGGACAATAAATTTCTCCCATGTTTTTTTTAGCCCTATGGTCCATCGTATGACCCTGAAATGGCTCCATGATGAAAGCTAAGTTTTTTCTCACCTCATTATAGCCCTCTGCCTCATCAAATCACAAGCTGAAACTTGTCACTCCTAGAAGATGATGCATTTTTCTATCCCATCTATCCCATCCTCATGGGATAGTTAGGACACAAAAATTCACCCCATGCCCTTGTTAGCCTTCAATTTCTCATGTGACCCCAAGAAGGACCCGTAGGCCATTTTTCAACCCCTTCTCCTGTCTACCTCACCAAACCACCTTCTGCCACTTTTCACTCCTAGGTGAGGGTGCAATTTTTTGTCCCGTATGTCTCGTCCCCTTTAGATGGTTGGGACACAAAAATTTTCCCATGCTCAGCCCTTTCTCTGGTTCCTCATGTGACCCAATCTCAGCCCCGGGGTGCCTAAGGTGTAAGGAGAAGGCGGTCAAAATAGGTACCTGATCTTCCATGGATGATTCTGAGAGGTCCGTAAGGAGTTAAGAGGTAAAAAATACTCATTAAAAATATTGATGAAATATTAAAATCCTTCACAAGATATAGGTGCTTCTTTTTGCAACTCATTTTTGTCAGGTACACCCTATTGTCCTGAGAAATAACGAGATATTTTAGGAGTTTGAAAGAATAATTTTACTTTAATACCCATCCCATTTTCTTAATAAGGCTCATGGGAGTCAAAATCATATATGGTTTCATCAAATATTACCTTCTGGAGCTCCGAAAACGTCATCTTCAAGGCCTCTCTCAAGGTATGCTTTCGCAGTTAGAAATTTTCACCTTGATGCAGGCTAAGGTACCAGATCCCTCTTAAGGGTTGTTGTAGCATGGTTAGCGTGATGAAGGAAGAAACATATATATCCATAACTAATCCATCATTCTACAATGTATGTCATATTCAGATCTAGGAAAGAACAAGCTTAAACAATAATCATGATTGATTCAAGAACATGCACTACTCAATTACACATAGGAATGACACCTAGATTCAACCAATATCTTCCATCTATTAATAAACATAGAAGCTCCTTACAATAATGGCAATCTATATCGATGCGCGCATGGATTTGATATAGTAATCCAGTCATATGCACATATCTCTTTATGCTTACCTCTTACACTCTACAAATACCTATCTATCAATTATTATGTGATTCACATCATATATATAGGGTGGGGGTCTTTCCCTTAACCACTTATCTATTCAAAAAATAGGCCGCATACTATTAATAGCCACGCATCATTTACAGGCATAGCCACACATGCAAGTGTGCTATCTATATACCTCTTATAGTTAACTGAAGTGGCAATCCTTTTCTTATCTCATCTCCATGCAAAACACTTTGATCAGATCCTCTAAAGATAGACAATGTGTGGCATGCACGTCTCTGTCATCGTTTATGTGCTCTGCATGCCATCTTCTAAAAATAATTCTTCATGCTCAAAATCAGCTAAGTTCCTAAATGCTGAAACTTGCCCTTCATGCGCATGAGTTCTTCCTGTCCCTCTGCACCCTTGAGCCTGGCCTTCTTTCCCTACGTGGACTTCTTATGTGAGTCTCTAACAAGTATTCTCTGATCAACATTACCCCACACTAATCTCATTGTCATCCCGAAAATGGGTATCTCCAAAAATTGAAGTAAAGAATGTTGAATGGAAAGAATAAGAATGAGAGATGAATAAAGAATTTATGAGGTAGCCTCCTCTGTATCAGTATGAAGGATCAACTCTAGATACTCCTCCTTTATTTCAGCCTCAAAGGCCTGCCACTCGATGAATGCTTGTCTCTGCTTGCTCTGGAATGTCCACAATAATGGACTCCAGTTCATCTTGGGTAATCTTCACCTTTTTCATTCTGCAGATACCAACGTAATATTGGACATTGTAGGTAATTTTTCCTTCTAGAAGCATCCATCTTTTGTGCAATGAGTTTCCCAAGCTCATATAATTTGTCCTTGTGTGGCTCTTGTGCTACTGTTAGGGCCTCGTGCTTTTGCTTTATGAGTGTTAATCATTTCTGTGCCCAATGTATCATCCTTCATAGCTCTTCTGGACCTACATTATATTCTTCTAGAGTCTTTACCTTGATCAATGCTTCTAGAGTTGTGCATATATTTAAGACATGGGTCCACCTTTCTTCAATTCTTCTTGGAGCACTTGCAGCAGGCCTTCGTATGATGTAATCTTTCTGACATCACTGCAGCCTTAGCCCTTTCTGCCTCTTGTTCAGGATTCTTTGATTTTGGCATTCTAGATCGTGTCATCTTCCAGTACCAAGTCCACCAAAGTTCCTAACATAATGCATTGCCGAGGAGAATTGTTCTGTGGTACCTTAGATTTCCAAGATGAGGGTGTAGCTCTTCATCACATGATCTCCAATGGCCTCTGCAATGCCAATTAACGCACTTCATTATTTTTCTACTCCAAGTCCTTCTCTTGGGTTAGGCACACTATCACTACATCCTTCATCTTCAGCTCCTCGTGCAACGCTCTAATTGTTGCGGCTTTGTCCATGTTTCTTCTAGCAACCTCAATAGAAACCTTTACCAGCGCATTGCTTGACCTGTTCACCTGACATAACAAGTAGGTTTAACTGTCTTATGTGCCTGGCTTGAGGGTGTCTTCTTCATTTGTCTTGAAACACATGACTCCTCGCATACATCAAAATTAGGTTCATCCATGTGGGTGTGCATTGATCATGAGAGTTGCTTTCTAGTGCGAATGGTCGCCATATCCCCATCCATTAATTCCCAGCCAAATAAATCCTTTTGTTCTACAATGCTTTGGAAACGGGTGGGGAATATTTTTCCTAGTGTCCTCTACATAGCCCATGAGTGGTACACTGTGTTCCCCACTCATCCTCTTCGATCTAGGACCCTTGGGAATTGTAGCTTCAAGGTTAGGAGTGTGTCAAGTTACACCTTGAGCAATCACATGCACGGATCCGGAGGTTTCCTTTTCTCTTTCTTCTTTGTCCTTCATCTCTTCATATTTTTTCTCTCCCTGTTGTTCTTCCTCATTATGTGGCTCGTCTTCTTACTCTAGTGGGGTCTCCTTGATGCATGCTCGACTATCCCCTAATTCCTCTGCTTCTTCATCCAACTTTAACTTTCTTCTCCTCTTTGGCTCAACGGTCTCCTTGTGTGGAGAGAGATGAGGTGATTTCCTTACCGTTTGTGGGGTTCCACCTTGATTCTTTGTGCATGTGAATACTTTCTTAAATTTTTTCTCCCCTGCTCAACCTCTGTATCTTCCTCTTCATCCTATCCCTGAGGTGGAGTGGTCACGCGCTATGACTCTTTTCTATCATATGATTGCTTTCTTCTACACTCCAAGCCTCCACTATCTTCATGCTCCTCTTCTTCATCCTCTACTTCAAAAGTTTTTGTGGGCCTTTACGTGCTAGTATGTTTTCCATTGTGTGCTTACCCTTTAATGGTGGCCCTTGGGAGTGTGAATTCATTCTCCCACATACATATTTTTCTCCATCTTGGGCTTCAAACAAAGATATACTAATGTTACCCCTATATTTTCTACAACCAGACTTATTGGGTTAATACTTAAAACCTCCTAAATGAGCCTCTTGACATAGGCACTTCCTTCTTGGATACACATACTTCTTCCTCAACGTGTGGTAATCGCAATCTACCTTATCTGCATTGAATACCAATCAGCGTGTGTCTGTGAATCTATGAACAGATTCTTGGAAATACCTTATAGTGAATGCGTAACGAAATTTACATCCAAGGGCTCCAAACTCCATCTTTCATTAGAAAGTGTGCGATGTAGAAATGTTGATATACAACAAACTAGACTTGTTTTCGCACTACTGATGGTAGGTCCTTTGGGATGTGACCACTCTTCTTCAAATGCCACGTGGAGCCTATCATACAATTTCTCCACCCTTTTCTTGATGTCATCTGTTATGGACCCTTTACATAAGTACTTGTCAAACCTTTCAGTTGGTGACTTATTCTCCATGGGGTATTTCCATACCTTTTCCTTTGGCCCGTCTGGTACTCCAATTTCCATGAATACCAGTGATAGTAGAACAGCCACAAAGTTGATCTTCCCTCCTATGCACTCTTCCTTGACTATTTTCTTTGCAATGTAGGCCTGCAATATTATAGACTACTCCTTCTGACATCTTACGCGCAATATGTAACCATATAATATTTACCTGTGACCACTACTCCTAGTCATTCAACTTTGTAACAAGGTGTGTTGTTGCTTGCACAATCGGATAGTTCTTCAAATTTTCTATATTCATACCGTGTGGACCCTTAAAGTACCCCAACTCCTATCTGGTCTTCAAGATCATGGCTTTATCTATGAGATCATTCTTTATATCTTCTCCTGTGGCCTTCAAACTTGTCACCGTTGAGATAAGCGTGGATGAGATTCTAACTCCACATCCTACAAAGTAGAAGAAGTCCTCATGCACTCTACTCATGAGCCACTGGTACAAGGGCTCATACTTCCTGAAATATAGAAGCTCATATAATTGGTAGACCCCAATTCTCTTCAGAAGCTTCTCTCATGCATCATCATAAACTCGGCATGCCATCTGATGTACATTTTTTCGTCCTCATAGTGAGCAAGGAATTGAGCTCCTTCTCATTCTCTAAGGTCCTCTGATTGTATTCGCTTACTTTACTCTTTCTAATGTGTGAATCCCATTCTTGGCCGATGATGACTCCTTCTGGATATTGCATTTCTAAAAAATTGCTTTTGGGTGCCGTCTCTTCCTCCTCAACAACCATCTTCTTCTTTCCTTTTGCTCCTGCTGTAGCTGCCTTCTTGGGTGCCATTTTTACCTTGCAATCGTCTCCTCTTTAACTCTTTAAGTTGTGAATAAAACCCTAGCTCGATTCAATTGTTCCCTAGGTGGAAACTTTGTGCACTAACTCCTCTCTGTCGCCTTTCTTTGCTTAAACCCTTCACCACCGGGGGACACAAGATTCTTTTCACACAGATATGTTTGTCACGCTTGGTTTCACACCCTTAGCACCTTAACTTGATCACTCAGCTCTTCACACTTAGCTCTTTCTTCAAATACTCTTAGTCGCAACGGTAAAAATGAATTTGCATCCCATCCTTATATAGTTTTTCAAATTTTGATGCATTCATTGCTCCTTTACCTACAAAATATCCTCTCATTCATTGACCAAATTCATTCACTCTACGATGTACATCTTCATGCCCTAGCTATAACCTTCTAGTGTACCTTCCTACCCTCTAGTTACAGACTTCATCTTCAGCGCGTGCCCTTACACCTCGAGTACCTCGTCACTATACCTTCTCCTGGTAGTTATCATGGTTTATGCTTACCTCGCGTTATATTTTCCTTTCATTCATCTCCATCCTTGGTCACTTTAGCAATCTTCTTTTGACTTAAAGCACACCTGTAGCAACTTATTCATTTCACCTTTCAATTCCCATAGTCTTTTACTTGGATAACTAAAACCACCCCACACTAAAAGTATGTGCAGTCCTCTGTCGCGTAAACATTCTTCACCATAGTACTAACCCATTCTGACTCATGCAAAGGTTGAATGATTCCAGACTTACAAAATTTTATCAATTTCTTATTTTACCTTTTCATGCAAATTAGGATTCATTCTTTAAGGTCTCTTTCTCACTAGACGTGCACCTTCCTTAATTTTTATCTTTATTTACCCAAGTGATTCATGCACAGATTTATGTTCATGATACCCTCAAGGGATTAAGTCCTAGTATTCCCGTAGTAACTCAATAATCTTTGCCACCTCTGAATATGACAAGTAGTCTCCAATTATGGCCTCCTTAGGCTTAGCCTCCAATCCTATATTGACCTTCTTTGTCTTCATTGGTTCATCGTATGCGCATGTATCCTTATCTGCACTATCAAAGACCTCGTGCGCCCCATGTGAATGGTCAATATCTAGGTTTTCAATTTCCTCATCATCTACGATGTACACCATCTTTCCTTTTTCTTTCTCAAGACAAGCACGTTAAAGCAATATGGAGTCTTCTTCACCTTCTTCAAAACTTGCACCTAATTCTATCTTGCCAATTAATTCCTATATGAGCTCCTCCGCCTTTGCACTATCTCCCATGGTTAACCACTTGACAAATTTTAATGCCCCTTCTATTGGAGGTTGGGTTAAGCACTTGAAAAGTAGTCAAAGGTTTGGATCATTCCTGCAGTCAAATTTTGTCAGTTTCCACTCTCTCAATGTAGTTCTCGTGTATACATACCAAGCGTGTAAGCACCCTTGTAGAGTGGAATACAATTTATGCACCCAGAGTGAAGGTGATAATGCTTCTTGTCCTAATGTCAAGAGTCTCTCACACTACTGAATGTGGTGTTGAATAAGTTGATCACAATTATAAATGCAAATCTACGTAGGTGCAGTGCTTCTTACAAACCAAGTAGATAAGGTGACTCTGATCTCCTTCCACCCCATAAGATTATCTTTGTGAACTACACACTAGTGCGTTGTTGTCCCACGCATGATATATGTTAACATGTCTCATCTCTTGACCTAGTCTATCCACTGTGCCTCCATGGCTTTTAAGAATACAGGAAAATCTTCTGCTCCTGTATACTAAGGTATTGCGCTACCTATCTGTCAAAAAGAACAAAGTCCATTCTTGCACGCAACCATGCTTTTTACATCACGCCCTACTAGTTCATATGTACCATGAGCCCAATTTTCATAAGAAATACTCGTAGTATCACTAATAGAATGAGGATCCTCCCACTATAAGATGCCTTCCTTTGATGGCTCATTGAGATTTGGGTCCTGAATAAAGTGTACATAGATTCTATTTAAGTCCTCCTCACTTAGACCCTCAACATATGGTGTAGAATTCCCATCTGTCAAAGGTATCACAACCCTTTCCTCCTTGTTCTCAAAGCTGATATACCCCTTATTGAATCTCAAGTCAGAATTATTCGCATAACACCAAGGGTGTCCAAACAAGGCTGGAAAACTGCCTGCTTCTTCAAGTGCTAATACCTCAAAATCCCCAGTGAATTTGGCCCCTTGTATGGTTATAGATGCATCCTTTAAAACTCCTATGGTTGTGGCCTTAGTCCTATTTGCCATAAACAACACATTAGATGATGGTTGTAATAGAGGTATCCCCATTTGTACCCATGCATCTAAAGTAAGCACATTGACTTTCGCACCTATATCAATCAAAATATTGCTCAATAACCATCCATATACAACAACATTCAGAGTGATCTCTTTATCATAGTCAATGCTATCAGGGGGAATATTTTCATGTAGGATCTGTTGTTCATTCTCAGTGCCTTTGTGCGGAGTGTTCCCCTTCAACCAATTCCCTAATAATGGAATAATATTCTCCTGGCACAGCATTTTACACACCTCTCTGATGTCATCAATATCAGAGGGGACCTTCCATGCTTCTTTCTTATGTTCCATCTTTCTGGACTTCTCTTTTAAAAAGTGTATTTCACCTTGAAGATTTTTGAGGACCTCCATGGTCTCTTGATAGACTTCCTTCTGATGGCTAGGATCTGGGTACCTTGCATGAAAAACCTCCTCCTTAATGATTGTAGGCTCATGGTATGATGCCTCTCTTGCATGTGCCACTTCAGCAAGTGTGGTAATCTTCATATTTAAGGCCTCAGGTTTTGGTGCTATCTTGGGCATCCACTAATTTTCCTCCAAGCACTGGATCCTACCCATCCCTGCCCCTTTGTTTTCCTACTTATGTTGTTTACTGAGATGCTCATATAAGTCAGGGCACTCCTCATAGCTATGATTCTTTCCTCAGAAAGAACATGTAACATTATGGGTACATTTGCACCTATAATGATAAGGGAATCCACATGTATAGCACGTTCCTTGAGGAAACTCACTTCTTCCTCCACCATGGCCTCATCCTCCATATCCACCTCGATATCCACGTCCTCTTCCATGACCTCCTTCAAAACGGCCCTCATTCCTATCATAGCATGGTTGATTATGATCCTAATCCTGGTGCTCATTCTTACCTTTAGAATTATCTGTTACACTTGTCTGTCGTACCCCAGTGTCTATAGCATCATGGATCTGACCAATCAATCGACAATCCTCAGTATCATGGGTCGTGGACCTGTAAATCTTGCAAAAGAAGGATACATTCTTCCTTATTACATGCTGTAACAAAGGACAATTGCTAGCATCATGATTCAAATGATAGATTTCACAGTCTAACATAGTAATGAACGTATAGATCTATGAGGGAAACTATCCTTGGTGTGACCTTCCACTTCACAATCTGTACACCAGATCCCTAAGCGTGTTTCATGAGTTGAATTTTCCGATAACTTTTCTAGTTGCTTTGCCATAGCTATAATATGTGCCTCTAAGAATGGACTAACACCAGTGTCAATGCTCCCAACTTGCCTCAGCACGTAAAGGCTACTTCTAATGCTTCGCACGGATCAGTGTATGTCTTATGTGACACCACCCTGCTAAATGGTGTAATCAATCCTCCAACAAACCATTGTGCATGTTGGCTGGTGTGAATATCATAAGATAACTTAGATAGAAGTGTCTTAAAATGGGCATCATACTCATGTACACTCTCAGTAGTGCCTTGCTTGATATCTTTAAGCACGCTGATACTCTTCTGCTCAAACTCAAGGGATATAGAACTCTCTTTCAAAAAAGCATCCTTCAATGCTGCATAATCCATGCAAGTTTGATCAGGGTCAAACTTCCTATACCAGCTGTGTGCACATCCTTGTAATGTAGTAGAAAATTGACTTGCCTTGTGCTCAGAAGCCATGATCCCTTTCACATGCCACAATATTTCAAACATATGCACATGTTTAGTAGCATCCTCTATGCCTCTATACTCTAGGAGACGAAGAGACATCTCCATATAAATATTTTGTGGTTGTTGCGTGGGCCTTGACCATCTGATCCAGAACCTCCTGTGTTTCCTCTACCTCTAGAACCACCAGATCCACTAGAACTAGAACCACCTATACTTCTTGATTCTCCACCTATAGCTAGAATAGGACATGTACATGTACTCCCCTATGCTCTGATAGTAGTACTATACTAAAACCCTATAGTTATGTGAGGTAGTTCCACTTCTAGAGGTGAATCCAACATTTTACGCACTCACATTTCTGTGTGGATGATGCATCTAAAAATGTTCCTCCAAATAACATTGAAGCCATCTGTCCTGCCATTGATGTAGTTTCTCCCTGACTTACTCCTTCTCTCCTACTTCCCAAGTTAGATTGCTGGTTACTTGTCGTACTAGATACTGGAAAACCAAGCGCAAGGGCTAGGTCACCAGGTGGATTAAGATGTGCAACTCACGACCCAGGTAGTCTTTGCTGGTGTAACTTCTGTGTGAAGCCAAGTTGGGATCTCTGTCATGTTTTCCAAGATGGGGGAGTTCCTGATGCTCTAGATCCATGTCTTCTATGTGAGCTTTAAATCCTTCACGAGCCATATCTCTCCTCAATGCCATACTTTCTATAATGGTACACTACTTCTCTATCTCCCTCTCATGCACCTCATTATACTTAAGCCGCCTTTCCTCTCTCTGCCTTTCTGCCACTAGGTCTGCCATCTTTCACCAAACTTGTTCCTTCCCTCATGCGTGGTGAATTTTAGTTAGCCATCGTTTACTCTCCAGGTTCAAAGTTACCATCAAGATCTTGATCTCCAGTGGAATACCTTGCAGATATGCTCCTCTAGGATACCACAAAAACTAGAATTTAGCTACCTACAGGAAAGAATACGTCGAAATTGAATATTCTAGAATATAACTGTTTATAACACCATGAAACCATGTATCCACAATGTGAGTCCAAATCAGATCAGCATCATAAAAGGGCTTAAAATTCTTCTTGTGTCCAGGAAAGTGCACGATACCTCAAATTCCACTTAGATGCATAAGCAATCAACCACTTGTATAATTCTACTGGAAAGATAACGAAAAATATCTCATATAAACTGTCATACAGATGTTGTTCCACCCAAGTGCATGTGTTAAACTCAGATCGAATGTTGAACCATCGTACATATTCTTCCTCCAGATCATGTATCCACTCCTCAATACTTGCTAGAGTTAACCGGTACATCTTCATCGTGAACCATCCTGAAAACAACTAAAAAAGAGGTCCCAACAATGGAACCAATGATGCAGCCTAGAATTCACTAGATAATACCCTAGACGCACTGACACATCACTCAACCTAGATTGAGTGATCACCTGAAGTGCGCAAAGGTACCAGGTCCCTCTTTAGGGTTGCTGTAGCAAGATGTTAGCATGATGAAGGAAGAAACATATAGATCTATAACTAATACATCATTCTACAATGTATGCCATATTTAGATATATGAAAGAACAAACTTAAACAATAATCATGATTGAATCAATAACATGCACTACTCAATTATACATAGGAATGACACTTAGATTCATCCAATATCTTCCATCTATTAACAAACATAGAAGCTCCTTACAAATAATGGCAATCTATACCGATGTGCGCATGGATCTGATACAATATTCTAGTCATATGCACATATCTCTTTATGCTTACCTCTTATACTTTGCATATACATATATATATCTCTCTACTTAATACTATGTAATTCACATCATATATATAGGGTGGGGACTTTCCCTTCACCGGTTATCTATTCCAAAAATAGGCTGCATGCTACTAGTAGCCATGCGCTGTTTACATGCATAGCCACACATGCAAGTATGCTATCTATAAACCTCTTACAGTTAACTGAAGTGACAATCCTATTCTTATCTTGTCTTCATGCAAAATGCTTCGATCCGATCCTTTAAAGATAAACAATGCTTGACGCGCACGTCTTTGCTTTGTTGGTGTGTTTTGCATGCCATCTTGTAAAAAATAGGTCTCCGTGCTCAAAATTGGCTAAGTCCTTAATGTTGAACTTTCCCTCCGCGCGCAGGTTCTTCCTATCCATTCACACCCTTAAACCTATCCTATTTTCCTGCGCAGACCTCTTGTGCGAGTTCTGTCAAGTGTTCTTTGATCACTCCTAAAGCATGGCTTATTTTTTGTCTCTTCCTCTTGGGATAGTTGGGATAAAAGTGCACCCAGCCCCAATTATGCCCTCTAGTCCATCATATGACCTTGGTGAATCTTTGTGATGCATTTTTAACCCTTTTTGCCTCATTCCAACCCATCATGTTGACTAATGCAACGTCGCCACTTGTCAATCCAAGGGTGAGAGCACATAGATGATTCTTCTCTCTGTCAAATATTCAAGAACCCATCAATAGTGGCCATGAAATAACATAAAAAGGGAAAAGAGGAACCTATTCACTTCTCAAGGTTCCAGTAGGATGAATTACACAAAATTGGAGGAAACAATTCTTGAAAAATCTAGTTTCGTGTGTACTAGTTTTTGTGCCATGAAGTTCCTATTTTTAGTGATATAGAGGACTAAGTTTTTCATCAGAATTATTCCCTTTTAGATAAGCAACATGCATATCTACAATTTTCCTTTTCAAATTCGCAAAGATATGGATGAGAAAAACCCATGAAAATTGGAGGAAATCATCCATGTGAGAAGTAGAATTTTTCAAGACCTTTTTCGTTGCAATCCAAAACCCCACAGTAAACTTACTAAAAATATCATATGTTATGCTCCTTCACATTATAAAACTAGTATGTCCCCATAAATTTTAAGTTTAGATAACCTAGAGCAGTTAGAAATGGTGCAAAATGGAAGGTAGGGAAAAATTAGTAATTTTCCCAAAATAATAGGTCTACAAAAAACACCTGCTAAAAATAGAAGGTGGTTAAAAATAGGAATACATCATCAATGGAGGGAAATTGAAATGTGATAGAATATTCAAGAGATCATATTTGATCAAAACATGTGATATGTCTCAAAACAACAAGTCTCAGTCTTACCTATTAAAAATAGAAAGTATTCATTTTGGGTGCAGAAAGTTGTAGATGGCTCCATTTTCACTCATATTTCCACTTTTTGGACTCTTCGTAAGGTTATGGGTTAATCTCATAGTTCAAATAGAGAAATTAAAATTCCATGTGGATCTTGAAAGCATCTTATTGATCTCAGTTTCGGTAAGCAGGTAAGCTAGGTGAGTCGGTAAGCTAGGTTGTTTGAAGTAAGTCAGTTGGAGTGAGATTAGTGATCTCAGTGAGCTCAATGAGCTAAGGGAATTGATCAATCAAGTAGGTATAGGATCATCATGAGAAAATTTGTGGTCATCTCGAGCTCACATCAAGGGATCTTTCAATAGTGTTTCTAAACACTCATTCGGCAGCCCAAGGTATCTGTGCATCATGCAAAAGGAGGAGACTGTGATCATCGTCAACAAGTTTTTCATTATAAGTAGCTTCTTTAACAAGTTCAATCAATTCCCTTCCCTTATCCTCTTCTCTCCATTTCTTATAATTCTTCATTGTATGTAATCATTGTATTTTTTCATATTCACTTAAGTGACAATATTTTAATTTGTAAAAGTATTCTCTCAAAGTTATAAGAGAGATACTAAATTATGTCTCTTTTAAGGGCAATTGAAATGTCAAAAATGGAATAGGAACAGGAAGAGTCATGTTAGGGGGAGATGAAAGGTCAGTTCACAAGGCTATAAATTAGGATGGCTTCTCCATTATAAAGAATCCAGAAATATTGAATTTTAGCTCTTGGTAGCAATTGTGAATTGTGTTTTAAGTGTTGAGCTTTGTATCACCAACACATTAAATAAAAGAAACCTTTCTTCCATTTCCTTTTCTCATATGCTCCTCTATTTTCTCTGTTATGCACTTTGTAAGTATAATGATCAAGAAAGATATTTTTATCTTTGATAAATGAATCTAAGAGTTGTTTCATGGTTTTTTCTTCTCACTAAATGACTTCATTATGATTTATTCCAATTGAATGTTGAACTACTCTGGTTATTGGGTGTGAAATCTGTAATTGGCCTACTCAAAGAAATAACCTTCCTTTCCTAATTTTTCTCCTTCACCCCTCATCCATTTAATTTCCTCCCTTATACCCCATACAAGCACTTTGTCACGGGTTTAGGGAATTGTTCTTGTGTGTTCCCCAGCCTATTTGGCCAACCCACAATATTATATAGGATTATATTAGTTTACATTCAATAAATGGGAGATGCCTCATTCAATGCAGAGGAACCTAGTCATGTGAGCGATTGTGGAAACACCTAATTTTCCATATTGAAAATTTATTTCACCAAAAACAAGCCAACATATGGGTCTAGACTAATTTTTGTGTTGAAATACAAATATCCTCTCAGGAGAAAAACATACCTTAAGGGGGGAGTTGACCTTTTATACTAGGTCACCTCTCTTGGTAGGAAATCAGAGTTGTTCCAAATTCTCAACAGACCATTTATGAGCATTCAAGGGCTCATGGTTATGGGGATCTACCATATAATGGAGGGATATGTATATTTTTTGTTCAACACAACTAACAAAAGGAATTGCGTGGCTCACAAGGATAAATTTCTTGGCCCTCTTCTGATTTTTACGAAAGAATTTGTAAAAATTGAAACATGATGTAATAGTTTTAAGATCTTTTGTAATATCATATATGTTTTGTATATACTTCCATGGGCTGGGCCCCTATAGAATCACTTATTTAATTTTATGAATATACAATGTTTATGATGGGTTGAGATCCATTTTTATCCTTTGTTTCTTTCAATTTTATTTATGCATGTATCTATGCATTCAAAATTCCCTAAAATGAGTTCCTTCATCCGGCCCCATATGCCAATACAACTACAATTTCATGTTTTAGAACCAACCAATGCCTTCAAACACCTTTATTTGCTTCAATCATACTTCCACACAACTAACTCGTAAGAATTAAGGATTTTTCATGTTATAGGGCCCCAGGATGCTCAATAGCTTCAAATTCAAATACAAAGTGTGAGACTTAGCCAAATTTTTGATCATATAGTTCTTTACACACTTTCATTAATGATGGGAATATTCCCATTTTATTCACATATGCAGTCATTGATCTTATGAATCGAGTTTGAATACGATCCTTACATGTGGACAAATTTATCATGTCGGATTCACTTAAGTGACATGTCGTATACTTATTGGTCCATCTCTTGAAGTCACATGCGTGGATCAACAGTTGTTATGATTTTTACATGGTGTGAAATGCTGACACATGTTCCTTATGTTGGGCCTTGATAATGTAAATACATTTTTCATTTTTACATGGATGATAAGTATAAGTTTTAAATATCTCCATCTTATCCCTTATCTCGCCACATGTACCTTTGACCATAATTGCTCTGTCAGACCTCAAGGTTAAACTTACATCTGCAAAAGTGTAAGGATACAAAATATTAATTGTATTTTCCTTTTAAACCCCCATGTTGTTGTCATGTTTCCTTCATCTGCGGGCTTTAGAGATGTGTTTACATTTTGCATTTTGTAGGAAATGTAAAAATGTAAAAGTGCATAGTGCAAAGTAATTTTCATTCACTCTAGAACCACCGCATGTCCCCTTTCCATCGAGATCTGGGGATGAAATTGCATTTTACATCTTATAAAAGTGGAAGGATGAAAAAATGCAAAATGTAATATAATTTTTTTCTCGTTACCTCCATATTCCTCAAATATTCTATTTAACAGGCCTGGGGGTGGATTTGTATTTTGTAAATTGCATAAAATAAGCTCACAAAAATGGCCAAGTCCCCCATATCAAACTGAAATTAAAATACACCCACTTTTCCTCCATTAAACTCGTAACCATGGTAAGAAAAAGTAAAAAGTTAAGGAAAAAACATAAACAAGGGCTTACATGGTCGAAGCATGACATTGTCTAAGTTCAGGGGCTCAGGAATGACCATGAAAATTGCAAAGTCTTAACATGTATTCAGGGAATTCAAAAAATAATGGCTAGAATAAAACATGATAATTACGAACACCAATATTTTCCTACGACAAGCAACAAAAATAGAATGAAATACAAGAACATGGATCCCTATGAATCAACCAGAAAGATGCAAATTCTAGATAAAAGACGTGAGAAAAACCAAAGAAAGTAAGAAAAGGACCAAAGAGGTGTCACCAGTACCTGATTTCCAAACTTATAATTCATGTATATAACAACATACTAGATGCGTAACTTAATAGTAATAAGTGCATATTTTAATGACTATATTTTCCCCCTTTTATGCTATTCAGATAAAATTCAAGTAGAATAATGGATTATAAGAAGAGGGTACCTGAAGTGGGCTGAAGGATTTGTAGCTGAAACATGACGATATTAAGAAACACAATGTGGTGAACCATGAATTGAAATTCTGATCCATATGGGGCGACCTTTGTTTTCATATAGGAGATATTGGATATGAAATTGCCAATGAGATATAGGAGACTTCGAAACTAGAAAATTGAGGGTGAGATCAGGAGTAATTAGTTCCTAAATCAACATATCTTCTAGGGATTTGAGCATCATGGGGCTAAACTAAGGATCCTAGCATCCTAAAGCTATAGATAGAGTGTTGGGAGAGCAATCTATTTTTCTTTCCACCATGATGCTTTCTCAAAAATAGTATCTACCGCTAAAAAATACAATATGAACCCAATTCTCAACTTTCCTACTAGGTCCCGAAAACCCTCATAAATCATTATAGGAAAGGAAATGTCATTTTATTGCCCCTAATTTATGATGTAAGGGTGCAATTGCTTGATAAATTGAAATAACTTTGCCTGATATATTGTATTGGCTCCCAAGTTAGGTCATATGGGAGGAAAAATTAGTACTTGGAATAGATTAGAAATTTGCGTTTTGAAACATTACCTTAGTAGGATTTGAATATTTTGTTTGATTGCTTGGAATATATGATTATTGTGTATCACGTTTGAACAAATTTCTTGAATTGTCAGAGGAGGGGTAATAAGATGCCCCAAATATTTTTCCCCCTTTCAAAAATAGGGGAGAGGTCAATCATTGAGCCTTGAGCCGAATGAAATAGAGTCAAATTCCATGGAGAGAAATGTGGAGTTAATATAGGAGTAGTATGGTATGGAGTGTAATAGTAGAGTATTACAGAACTAAGCCTAAAAAGGTAGTTAGGGAATATGCATTATGGAAGATATCAAAAATATGGTGCCAAAGTTGTCGACGACACAAAAAATAGATAAATGATTTTAAAGATATGAAAGAAAGAACAACTAGGAATTATTTTTATCTCATAGTATAGTAACTATAGTAACTATAGTAACTATTGGTAACAATATGTTACTATAAATAGTAAGGTGGAAAATTCAAAAGGTACTTCATTTGTAAATTTGAGTATCGTGATTTGGAGCTCCGAGTGATAAAAAATTTCATGTGCACGAGAGGTCATCTAGAGTAGGTTCGAGAGGGTGATAGAGGTCATTTCTACATGGACGATGGATCGATTGGTAAGTGACTAGTTTTGCATATCAAATTAGGCTAATTTAGGCATTATTATGTCATTTTTAACATTTTTAATATTTTTAGTAATGTAGGTGTTTCTGTCCAAGACAGTGTTAGATGGGTCGGTTTTGTCCTTTGGATAGTATCATACAAATTGGGGCACTAACATCCTAGATTTGGGTGGTAGTGTTTAGATATTTGGGTAGTTTTGTCCAAGTAAATTTAGGAGCTTGTGTATTAGGATTTTATCGTATTGACATTAATAATATTGTGTGTGTTATCTTATTTGTGTTGTGTAGAGGGGTATACACCCAAGGGAGTTTTGTGGAGGTAGAAACTTGTCCACGTTGTTGACATTAGGATTGGAGGAGGAGAAGTGGGATGATTTTTACCATGTTGGGATACGAAACATTTCTATATTGAGGGAGATACCCCATAATATGCATCTGATGACTGCATTGTGTGAGATGTGGTGTGCAGATACTTACACATTTTGGTTACCCACTAGTGAGATGACAGTGACATTAGACGATGTATATAGGATTCTTCAGTTGCAGATATGGGAGAGAGGATACATGTGATGGTCCTAGGAGATACAAAGAGGTACTAGTTTGAGTTCATTTCATTTTAGAATTCACAGGATTGGGTTTAGATAATCCACGTAAAGGTTCATGTCATCTCCTAATATTGTAATTCTAACCTAGTCAGGACCATCCTTGTTCTCAAAATTATTAAAGCACACGATGATTTTTTCCCCTGGGCTAATAATGAAACACTCAATCACTAGCAGATTTAACAATTTTTTTGTAGTTATAAGATGTATGTTTTCTCCCAAAATCCTTAAAAGGGGATGTTCTAAGAAACTCAGAGGCCACATATAAAATATGCATAATGGTTTTTACTTTTTATATGTCTATGATTGTGAAAAGTGCAAAGTTTTCCCCGGCCCTGAAGATCCTGATAAAGGAGTTATGAAGCTAAAAATCAGAGGTCCGGATGGAAAAGGTATAATGTATCTCACATTTCTCTAAGAAGTATAACTTGTAAAAATAACTCTGAGGCCCGATGATTTAAATTTATTGACCAAGTACATGTCACGCAACTATGAGAGGAGAAGGAAATGCATTTCACATCTTGCAAAGGTTGTATGAGTGTTGTTTTGCAATATATTCTCGAGGCCCATCACAAGGTAAGGAGGGTCATAAAGGTACTATCCGTACATGACCTAGGTATGTGGATGTGGGTAGGTCAGGAAGGAATGACTCAATGTGATAGAAATATGAAAATGATAAGACATGAAAATATTGCAATGGTTAAAAATAGAAAAAAGTTGGGAATTACAAAAAAAATCCCATGAACACAATCTTCAACATTAATGCAAGAATCTGAGGGTAGTTAATATGAAAACCTTGATATAAATATGCACTTTGCATCTAAAATCTCACAACTTTTAGAAAGTACCAAAGTGGCCTTAAGAAGAGTTAAAGTGGAAGGTGTTTTCGAAGAGAGAGGGAGTTACAATGTTCTTCGTCCAAATTCTGAACAACAACCAGAGCTTTGATTGAACGGGTGAGTAAATTGGTTCTCTTATCTTTGTGAATCTTCTGAAGGAAAGCTTAAATTTTGTTTTTAGAAAAAGGTGGGACTGTTGAAAAGGTGTCATAACCATGAAGATCTGTGTAAATTCTCCAAAGACAACCTCCAGTCTCAGTTCCCCCTGGATAGAATCACATATTCTGACCTCGTTAATGTTGACCTAGAGGAGTTTAGGTAGATATTGCACTCCCCAAAAATAAGTGACACTATGGCCCATGTGGCTAGTAGTTATATTGACTTTCCACTTTCTTTCCCTCCTACTACGCAGTGCCCATAACTTGTATGGGTATGCACCCAACATTATAACCCTATAACAAGAGAAGTTCAGGATGGAAATGGGGGCCTAGTCTTATCTTTCCAAGAAGAGGTGTTTGATAGAATGTTGGGTTTTTTGCCTACACGAGAGGAAGGTGTCATCACCATGTAGTCATCACTGTTGTACTGGAACTCACGGGTAAGAAAATGGACCAAGTTTATGAATGATACCATTGGTTGGTTACTCCCCAAGTCTCTGTCTCCAGAATGTCTAAAAATATGAACAGAATGGAATTTATTGAGGAGGTTGGATATGTAATTACATTTTTGAACCAACTAATGGGTATGGAATCTACCAACCTTTTCCATGAATGGATGTTTCAGTTCATTGAGGTAATACTCACAAATAAGAAACCTCTCCCTTGGCTGAAATAATAAGCAGCTGAATTCATGAACAAATGGTGGGAGTTTCCCAAATTGTAAAAGGAGAAAAGGATGGTATGGTGGAATTATTTATGACATCTTACTTGGTCTATAATATCACTTTCCACAGAAATTTCCCAGGCTTGCAAAAAGGGGATCTCAGCAGTGCCAAGGTATATGATGTCTTTTTCTAGCTAAAATTGGTAAATTATGAGGTAGACTATAGGAACGTTGCTAATCTCTTCTTTGCACCTATAATATGCCTTTTCCATCCCAATTGGGAGACTGAAATATTTTCCAGGATGCTAAGTAGGTTATCACCCAATATGGATGTTACTTCATCCAGTTCTAGACTTTTTCTTATATCAAGGTTAGTGGTTTTGACGGGAGCCCTTACTTACTCCCTAGGCATGTGGATGACAAGTGGGCATTAATGGAGTTAGTGAGGAAATTGTTACTAGTGCATCAGATCATCACCAACAAACATCTCACATCCCCTATCAATTTTCCTATGACTATTGGGAACTATACTTTCTCAAACATCTAGAAGGAAAGAATGTTAGAATCAGAAATGGGTAGAGGTATGCTAGATAGATTTGAGGCCAGGCCTCAATATGATATAAAAAAATTATACACAATATTGCACCCACTCTGATGGAGCATGAGGCTCATTACAAATACTTTTGGATGGATTGTGGAGATGAGAAGGAAGTCAGACATAGGGATTATTCAAGGATGAAACTCTCCCAGATGGTGGACTTTGGGATTTTCAAGGATCCTGAGGGGTTGGAAGATGATAAAAATGTAATCAGTGATGATTACATCAGAGGGAACATTGCCTCTCATCCTTTATCACCAGTCAATTGGGAAATTGATGAAAGTAGGACTAATCATAAGGACTGTAAATATTATCTGACTTTCTTTGAAATGGTTGTTCTTGAAAGGGTGTAGATGTAAGTTACCAAAACACTTATGTATTAAGATAATATAGGGTTAGTAAGATACTTGATGATGTCCTTCCCCCATACTGGAAGATTCATGCTACCAGGGATGTTTCAGGGAAGTAAGGGATCAAACTCCCTTTTAAGAAGTTGACATCCGCATAGGTAAGGGATGATGTGAGTTCCTAGATAAGAAAAACTAGGACTTCCCTTACTTAATTGAAAAAAAATACTGAGGAAGTACTTCAAGGAAGTATGAGTAGGGCCCCTATTGTTTATGCCACCCCTTTGTAGGTTGTTCCAATATCCACTTCAGGATCAAAAGGGAAAGAAAAATTAACAACCTATACTCTAAGGAAGTATAAAGGAGTAAGTTTATTTGAAGCACCTCATAAGGTACCAATACCAGAAATGGGTCTACAAGACTCACAAGAAGAGGAGGAACAAATTCACCTCCAAAGGAGAAAGTAGACTAAAGTGTCTAAATGGGTTGATTTAGAGGAAGAAGAAATAGTCAAGGAAACAATGGTTCCTGATATTCCCATCCCTTTACTCACCATTTCCCAATCCCCAATGATTCCACTCATTATGGAATCAATTCCTATTAACCCAACCCTTGTTTCCCCACTATCCCAAGTTGTTTCACCCACTAGGGAGAAACCAATTGTGAATGTTCACCCATCCCCTATCCTGTCTATTCCATGCAGAGTAATGAAGCGCTAAACAAATAGAGAAACCTTCAAAGGATCCAATACATCTGAAGTTGGGATATGAGTTGATTTTACTCTGAAACAAGTTCTAGGTATTGCAGTGGTAGAAGAAGTGTAAGATAGTGAGCATGAAGTTCAAAATGATAGTAAGTCAGTTGAGGATGTAGTAATAAAATCTCATACATAAGGGATTGTAGTAGAAGCAGTAAAAAAGAAACTATGGGTGTCATCAGTTGTGATAGCACCCCAGGACACTAAAGTAATTGCAGAGGTTCTTGAAACCCATACTTCCAATGACCAATGTTTCTCATCAAGAGTCTTGTGAAATGGTCCCTTCTTCCAGGGAAAAGTGGATGAAATCTTGGCACAAACAAAAGGAGAGGTTGATAACCAACCATCTTCAAGGAGTGAAGAAATAAGAGATCAAGTCTGAGCCAATGGATAAAACAAATAGTCATAGTGGACTTATGGAAGAAGTTTCTTGGGAATAAACAACATATGTGACCACAGAAATCATTTCTGTAACCCCTTCATCTTCTAGATCCCTTGTAATTGTTCTTATAACTTCAGTACCACAATCACCTGACGAACATGGGCTACCAATGGGAGTCTGGGTAGAGGGTGCTCTCCCAAAGAATAAAAAGGTGGAAATACAGTTGGATGATGATGATCTACAAAGTATTTCCACCCTCAATCCCTCTAGGCCACCAAAAAGGGAAACAATTATGTCAAGAGTTGTTCTGAATAAAAAGGGAGAAAATTTTGTGGAGATTGCAACTCCCAAGTCCAGTGTGCTCTAGAGTGAGGCATCTCCATCTGATTTCCAGGTCACAAGGATCCCATTAGGTAAATCCCTCCACCAAAGAGATTAAACATGAGTTCTTTGTGGCAAGTAGAGGGATTCTTCTAGAAAATTGACAAATTTAAGGAGACTAAGAAGGATCTGAAGGCCAGGAATGAAGCCTTGTCTAACTTGGTTAGAAAATTGACTAAGACACCCAAGGAAGGGCAAGTTAAAGTTCCTGAAATCACCAATAATGATATCAAAAGAGTGAGTGATCTAGGGAAAAGAGGAGAGGTCACCATATAGTGGGAAAATGACTTAGTCACCAGAGGTGAGGAAGTGATCAAGGAATGTGTAAAATGCTATTCCCATATCTTTGATAAGACAAGAAACAACCAAGGCATTACTTGGACAAGTGTGAGGCCAAACAAAAAATGTGGAGTGATATGTTACCAAAGTTGAAATCCCTTACAGACTTGGAGGATGATTTGGTTGTCAAGGAAGGAATTATTTCCCCTGAGTCTGCAGGAAATCAACATGAGTATCATGAAGCTACAAAGATAAGGGTTGAGATCTTGATAAATTGTGTCTATATTCTTGAAGAAGCAAAGGATAAGGCAACTGAATACATTGATGGTCTGCACTCTCTAATTGACAAGTTAATTGGAGCAATATAGTGGGGAAAGGCTCAGGATGGAAAATTTAGATAATCTGATTAGGATCTTCAGGGATCATGCCCTTGGTAAGCCAGGAGAACCAAGGACTTTCAGCCTTGTCTATTGTGCAATGAATGGTGCAAATCGAGATGACAACTTGCTAAACTGTTGAAGAGAATAAAGAAGGGAAGAAATGTTTCTATAGAGCTTGATAATGTAGGCATTAGGTAGGAAATAATTTTCCATTACCATTCAGGGCTGACGAAGAATCTATCCTACATATATTTGATAAATTTGATGCTTACAAGGACAAGATAAGGGACATTTTGGAGAATCAACCCATTGATGTAGACCATAGAAAACTGAAGGAGTAAGGGGAAAGGAATCGAAAAAAATTTTTCATCACATTAAAGATGATTTTGGAATCATCCAAGTATGGGGCCTTCTCCAAACAGAATACAATTTTGCTAGAGGACAAAAAAGGTTTGTTAAAGGATAAATATACAAAATTTCTTTCCTCAAAGTGCCATTGTTTACATCTTTTCACTCAAATCATAAGGGAAGGAATCTTTTCAGTTAGAAGGTTTTTTCCCCCTCATTTTGGAAAATATATTTTGATTCCATGAAGCAAAGTCTCAAGGATCTCTTAGGAGGTTTTGGGGGAAAATTGGGAAGATATTTTGATGAAAAATTTGTATAAGAATGAGGGTCTTGTCCTCATTCTAGGGGTAGGTAGTTGTTGAATTTTGTTGATCAAGTTTTACTTTAGTTCTAGTTTCTTGTTTTTACCAAACATTTTTCTAATTGTCCATCTCTGTGAGGAAATGCTAAGGTGGTTGCATTGTACAACCATTAGCAGGTTTTGAAGGCATTTTTTATGTCTCCTCACCAAAACTCACATGAATGGACTCTTTTATTTTGATAAAATTGCACTTTCCTATTTCTTGTGTTTTAAAAGTATGAACGAGGAAATATAATTTTTGTTGCAATCTTGTACTAGTTTCATTTTGTTAAATACAAAAAGATATTTCTTCAATTGTTGCATTTCTCTTGTCACTATGAGAATATTGTAGAGTAGTGTATACTCTGCAATATTTTAGTTCGGTTGTAAAATCCTAAGGGAAACATTATTTTCGAAGGGTTATTGTTATCCCTTAAGGGTATTTTGGGTGTATGAAACAAATATAACAAGTAATTTATCTAAATCCTAGCTCAAATATTTGTGGTTAGGATCTTGAAGAATGTCAATAACATTCACACAAATTGAGTATCAATGAATGCAAGTGTTATCTCACAAATTATGTTAAATTGATTGTTCTTTTCAAGCATCACCATAGGCATGGATTCTTCCCATGGAAACATTGACATACCAGAGTCACAAAAGTTAACCCTCCACCTTCAATTTTAACTAAGAATATCTCATTATCCTCACACCTATTAAGCATATCAAACCTTGTATACCATACATATGCTTACCCTACAAAGCCACATTGAAAATTGTTTACTACCAAGTATGCTTTGCTAAAATCCCACCAAGTTAGTGTCCCAGTACCATCAAAATCACCCTTGGTTGATAATATTACGCATAGATGATGTTTGGGATTATTCATTATCTGTCTATTTTGATCTGTTTGATGTGTCAAGTGCATATAATAATCAAGTGACAACTCTAGCGAGTGAGTATTGTATCCATGGTTACACTTGCTTCAAATTGATTCATGCCAATTATAAAGGAAACTGAGTTAGGAAAACCATTCCTTTATTCATATCCCCCCCAGGTCCTCTCACCTTGGTTCAAGCAGATCCAGAAGTAACAGGGTGAATCCATCCCCTTAGTTAAGGTGTCTCCTAATCACCTCTCAGAATTGAGTCATGGGGTTGAATGTTGATCACATCCCCGGCTATTAATGAAAAAATAGTCATTGTTCATCATTCCCTCAAGGTCATCCTAGATTTATATTACTTCACACAGGATGACCATGGTGGAAATATAGGATCCATTTCACTATTGTATGTGTGGGCATATGAGCACATTGCTATAGTGCGACTGTTGATTAGGTCGAGGGTAGATTGAGGATATCCAGAGATCTTTGTAACTCAATGGGCGGGCTCGAGGAGCTGATAATTTGATACGACAACCTATAGGTCAATGTTGGATAGGATGGGGCCCATAGCCATTATTTAGAGGTCATATAGGGACTGTGGAGGGTAGGTATAGGATGATATAGAGTTGGTGTATTCGATGCACCATATAGGTAGAGGATAGGTTCTTAGGGGTGATAGAGTTATTTTAGTATGAGTGTATATCTAGATAGTTTGTCCTTGTATGAAAAATATCTATACGAGAAATGAGGAGAGAAGGAGATAGGTCAGTTCCTACTATGGCTCAACTACAGTTAGTTGATGTTGAGCAGAGGGATGAAAAAAATAGTGAGTCGATGATGCATATGTACCTCGGCTTATATACAGTGGTGAGTAGAGCATTGATGGGTATTATTGTATCCAGTGGTTGTAGATGTGGTTGGAGGTCATCCAAGTGGACCTATAGGAGGTGGAGAGGTGGCGGGAGTGTGAGAAGGTGCCCCAGGAATGGTGTCGTAGCAACGACAGTTACGCAGCGTAAGTATAATTGATTTGTATTATTCACATTTTTATCGATATTGATATTGGTATTTGAAAGGATAATATACTAAAAATATTATTTGATTACAAGTGATGATTATTTTTGATTGATTGTAGATACATTGATACACATGTTGAGTCATAACGTGCCCCCATATGTGCTCTTGTGGGGGAGGTATGTTGGAGATGGTTGATCATATCTTCGGTGAACATGCATATTTGTTCAATATAATGGCCATAAACACCTCTGTATGTATTGTGTTGCAGCTTGAGTGAGATGAGGTGAAGACAGAGTCAACATGAGCATGAGAAGAAGACAAAGGAGGTGGTCTCGCATAGATTATGTTGTTATGAATAAATCTTAGCTTAATTCATCATTAGTTGATATTTGAATAAATGTAATAAGTTAAAGTATTTAATTAAATAATTTAAACTTATGTCAATAGATATTAGTTGTCCTTAGTTGTTAGTTAACTAAGTGATAATGTTCTCATCCCAATGTTTGTGGGATCATATTCTATCTTGCATATTTTGTTTCCAGATGATTTCCATGAGGGGCAACAGGGGCAGTTAGGGGCAATATGTTATTTCTGCATATTTTCTCAGATTAGATGATTTGTTTTCATATATTGTGGATGAGATAGAAGCTGTCCAATATCTATAAATATTACAGCTCTCTCATTTGTCTATAATGCTTGATTTTGATATTAATAAAATACACAAGCACTGTCTTGTTTCTGTGCAATGATTCTGTGTCAATATTTTTTTCAAGTATTCATTGTCAAGATATGTTTGAGAGATATGTAGTGCTCTAGGGCCAATATACAAAGGTCGTGGCTGGGGAAATAGAATTGTGAGTGAGGTTGGAGGAGAAACAGTCCCGAGCTCAGCATCGAAGACCGAGTGGGGATGCATCTAGTTTTATGGTAGATATATCCTCTAGTAATGAGGAGGATGTATGATGTATATAGAGGGCTTAGACCCGATATTTTTGTATTGTAAAACATTTTTAGATATATATTTATATGATGATAGTTTTATTGATAATGTGGTCATGAGTTGTATCGAGTTTATTTGCTTTTGTGATGTGATTTGGTTTTGATATTCGTAAAAATAATGTAGATGTTGAAATGATGTTTAGAAATGTTATACAACAATATAGATAGGAAAGTATGTGAAATATGGATTGGAATTATGATAAAGATAGGTAATAAGTAATTGGTCATGTGCAAATACTCATACTAGTGGAGGATAAGTGTAGTCACAAAATCACACACTTACTATTACAATTATACTACCAAGTATGTTGTTTCATATATGGATCTCGTGTAAGAAAAGTATTCACTAATGGTTCATCCCCTAGTCCTATATGTTGGTATAGGCCATTTTCCCACTATTTTTTTCCTACAGGGTTCTTTATGCTTGCTTAGGGTTCTAGAGGTCATTTGTGTCAATTTTGAAGATTAGTCCCACATTCACTAGAATATGAGGCCTCTATCTCTCTCCCTCCTATATATGTAACCTCTCCCTTTATGTTTATTATTTTGAATGATATGGAGTATTCCATTATTTTCTCTCTTCCTTTACAATATTATATGATGCTCAATTTCATTTACTAGTAGCTTCATTATGATGTGCACTTGCTTGACTCATGAGATCACTCCATCTTCCATCATATGCATTCGTTGATCTGGTGATCTTGGTTACAAATCTTTCATGGTATCAGAGCACCAATCGGTGTTCATGATTGTCTTATTGGTTATTTGTTTTTTTTTATGAAATCTTGAGATTTGATATTGTCTTATCAAAGAAATTATTGAGATAAATATTCAGATATGTGGGTCCTTAGTGTTTGCAATAGATTTGGTGTTGGTTGTGTATTTTCTTGGTTTTGTCTGGTTTGCATTGATACAGTCTTTTCTTACAGATCTGGGTGCCATTCTTTTGGTTGGGATGATATTTTTTGCTAAAATATGGATCTGAATTTGGAGGGACGCTTTTTCCTTTTGAGGGAATTTTTGTAGTTTGTAGCCACTTTTTTTGCTCATTTTCTCAACAAAATAGTGTTAGAGGGTGAATAAAATCATGGGGAGGAAGTTTATAGCATGTACACTCCTTTTTTGGATTGGAATATGCAAAAAACACCTCAGACCTATAAATAACGCCTCAAGCACGGTCTACATGTACTCATGATGTGTTAAAATCAGCTCTAAATCTCCAATCTGGTCTTCTTCAAGCCTTTGGATGGAGTTGCAACTCTTTTCATTGGATGGCAGTGCTCAACAACAACAAACACTAGCAACAAAGTATAATGTTTTTTAGGTTTTATTAACCCTGAATCAGTTATATGCGCTTTTTCCTTTTATGGACCCCTCCACTCATAAGGTGAACATGTTGCTCTTATTTTCTAACTTGGCTTTTAAATTGTCCAAAAAAATGTATTATTCAATTTTTGGATGCAAGTTATTTTTTTGGAAAATACACTAAGAGAGAACTAAACGGTTTTAAAACTTGTATCTTCACTTGACAAAGATGAAGGGTGAGGCCCGATTTGGAAAGAAGCCAATTCCAACTCACAACTTAAACCATTGTGTTATTCATTATGTCCTAGTTCCAATGAGTATATGCACGACCTCCTTTCCTCTCATTTCTGGATTTTTTTAATCAGTTTGCAAAATTTTAATTAAATAAGCCATTATTTACAGGAAATTGTATTTTCTATAACTCTTGATCGGTAGCTTGGATTTGAGAACTATTTTGGTAAAAAGTGCATGTTTTCTTGTGCTTTACATGATGGCTTCATTTATTTTTATAAACGCACTACTTTATAAAGTGTCACATTTTTGGGGGGTTCTCGTAAAACTCACCCGAGACTTGTACTTTTCACACTAAGTTATAAAGTGCCACTTTTTTGGGGGGGTTATCTATGCTTTGTATTTATTGCACTAATTTCTCATTTAGACGCATTCTCAGTTGTGCTTGACGCCCCATTCATGAGTGTGCATTGGGGGATCATTGTGGTTTGTGCCACTTTTTTTTACATTTCATTGGTTTCTTCTCTCGGTCATGACAGATCTATTTGGGAGACTCTAGAGGAGGAGAGTTGATTCACATCCAGTGGTTCTTCTAGGGAAGACCAATTATATTTCATGGGGTTCGTACATAAAACACTCACTCATGGATTGAGAATTTATTCCATTCTTATATGGACATATTCCTAATCCTATTGACCCACATTGATACAATGATTGGGTCAATTCCAGTGACATGGCCTACGGTCACTTATTACAAAATGTTTCATGGGATCTACACCACCATGTGGAGCACACTGTGTGTCTCTTTATTGTTTGGAACACACTTTAGAGTCTTTTTGGGGATCCTACTATGACCTATATTACACCTCCTTCTCCTCCCCCTTCTATCATCTCTTTTGAGACTATTGTACTCTCTCCTCCTGCTTATATTTCTTGTGAAAACACATCCATGGTGGACAGTGCTCAATCTTCTATCGAGCCCCCACTACAGGATGATATTCTACTAGACCTTAGTTGTCTTGTTACAGATTCTACATTTGTTCCTATGTAAATTGTTGCTCTTCCAAAGCCTTCACATACTTACATTTTGAAGGACTTTACTGTTTCCTGTGAAAGTACACTTGTTGAGAGCTTTGATGACGCATGTGTTCCTATTGATATTCATCTTACAGATATGAGTGCTTCATCTGGAAACCAATGTTTAGTTTCAACAATTGTTTACCCTTGCTCTCCTCTTCTCGTGGACATTATTTCAGTGAATGTTCCATGCCTATCTTCTTCTTTGGGTTCTATCTTCCCTTCATTGTATGCTTCATCATTACCATCTTCTATAGTTAGTCCTATGATACTAACTTTAGCACATTTGAGCACTAGTAGAGAGACAATTGAGCATTTTTCAGAGATATACATCTTGATTCCTACCTAGATTACACTTGAGTTGGAATTTAGTAGTTTGATTACTCAGGGTTTCTTTCTCCTGAAAGGAAGAGACATAATTTGTTGTAAAGGGACCTACTGTAGCATTCTTCATGCGACATTCTGCACTTTCCTTCTCTATGTTCTTTTTGGAGGTACGCATCCTTCATATTTTGTAGGATACTGGGGATCATTGTTATGGACTTGGGTACCTCATCAGGCATCATTGTTGGGACCCAATTCTCCAGCCCACCTAAGCTACACTTAAGGGGGGTGTTGGTGTAGACCTTTTTCCCACTGGGTTTTTCCTACATGGTTCTTTATGTTTGTTTAGGGTCCTAGAGGCCATTTGGGTCATTTGGGAAGATTAGTCCCACATTCACTGGAATGTGGGGCCTCTATCTCTCTCCCTCCTATATATGTAACCTCTCCCTTTGTGTTTATTATTATGAATAATATGGAATATTCCATTATTTGCTTTCTTCCTTTGTAATATTATCTTATGCTTTATTTCATTTACCAATATCTTCATTGTAATGTGCACTTGCTTAACTCGTGAGATCACTCCATATTTTTTCATGTGCATTCATTGATCTGGTGATCCTGGCTACAACTCTTTCACTATCGTCAGTTTAGTCAGTCACTGTCATTAAGTGTCTTACACAATCATCAATTTTTAACACAGTTTTGGTCGTCTCTGAAGGAGTCTCAGTTGTCATTAATTACTTGTTTGTCATCTCTAATCTTTGACTAGGGCGTCTAGGACTCAATTAGGGCACCCATGGGTGCCCTGATCCTTATTTTTAGGTACCCAATCCCTTCTACACTTGGGTCTCATTTAGAGTTTCAAGTTCGGTCTTTACAGTTTTCCCTCCCATTTCCCTAGGTACTAGTTGGCATGTCAGGTCATTAGTACTGAAATTTGAGCAAGAGATCCCTATATAAACACAACATACTCACTATCTTATGGGTGGACTTTCTACTAAGGAAAGGGACTACATTTGGGCACTATTCTACATCACACATTTCATAGGAAGGGTTGTATTAATTTTATCCCATCCACCATTTTCATCTTACATCTAGCTATTTCCCGCTACTTTGGCATCATTGGTGTTAGGGCACCCTAGCCACATAATTACACACACATTCACATAGAACTACATTGGGTCTGAGATGTACTAGAGTGCTTAGTTGTAAGTTCACCATTATGGTCACAAATGATAGTCCGACTCCGTCATATGCATCTTTCTTTTTTACGGGTTTGATGATTTGTATGGGGTTTTACAGGTAATTCTCCATTACAGATCTACGACATCATCAACGAAGCTAGTGCAAAACTCACGCAACAAAGATAAAAATATTACAAAATCTAGCGACCCTTCCATATTCAAGTTCTGAGCTATAATGCAGACCAGGGCACCTGTATTGTATACACAGGCACACTAATCCTCCCCCAGGCACCCCAGTCTAGCTAAATTATCATCTGCTACAATTTCTTGAGGTGTGTTATTATACTCTGCTTCATTTTCTCATCATATTGTTTAGTCCCATATCACAGTGAGGTAATTCCTTTTTAGGTTAGTACCATTTTACCCCTATCTAAATTATTTCATTTCATTTGAATATCAAATAAAATTAGCTAGCATTTATATTTCAGTCCACATCAGTTATATCATTGATGTTCCGAGTTTAGAGTAACTTATAAAATCCATATTTTATTTAATAATTTTGGTGAAACCGTACTTTCAAATATGTTTCCCTAGGATAAAATTCAAATCCTAATTGCTAAGGATAGTTCATTTTCTTCTTCTTCCATCATGTCCCATTTTATTGTCAACCCTATTTAAGATGAGGCTGTCATCGCTGAGCTCACAGATCTCTCTAGTAATACTACTACCCCCACCTGATATTCAACAAAAAAATTTAGATGGTCAAAAATATATGCCTACTCATTTTTAATATTATCTCATTGGCATTAGTATTTTTCAGGATCCAATAGCCTTCACTCGTTGTACGCCTTGCTATACAACTACTAGTGATACTCCTTCTGATCTTTCTAAGGAAATTTTAGATGATTCTCTTATCAATTACTTGCTTGGTATTGGCTATCACTCACATGTGCATACTTATTATTTTTTTAGTCAAGATACTATTATAGTTCCATCTCATGATTCTTTTACTTCACATATTGCTTCTCATCATTCCTCACATATTATTTCTCATACACATTCATATTATGTTGACGATCCTATTGATATCATTCTTAGTGACATTCTCATCTCTGAGTATATATCTAATGAAGCATTTGATAGCCATGATTCTTCTAATTTTTTATTCTACTAAGTGTGAATATCTATCGCCACCTTCTCCTGAGGTTGCATCTAGCATAGTGCATGTGTCTTCTCCATCCATTGATTCTTCTTCTCCTACCATTTCATCTCCTCTTATTAAATCATCTACACCTATTAGTTCATCTTCTCCTATATATATGTCTCCATCAGTCACTTCACCTCCTAGGGATGTTTCTGATGCTATTCCTACCATTATTATGGGTATTTCATCTATATCATCTAATATAGATTCTTCGGCACCTACTTCTAGTGTGCCCTTAGCATCAGAATCTCCTTGATCATCTCTTGATATTCCTATAATCACTCGCAATGGCAAGTTATAACCATTCAACATAGTATTATCATCTTCCACTATACCTTCATAAGATATCATGTCTCTCATGCTTATTGTAGGTCAATTATAATCTCAGGTTTAGTCTCTTACTTTAGAAAGTAGGGCTTACTATGCTTCTATTGACACCAACTCATTACAAGGTAACCCTATTCCTAAGAAGATTCACAATTTTGCATTTCCTAAGGACTTTATCATGCCTATATTCACATGTTTTTATGGTATTGGTGACCCTCATTCTCATCTTCTACATTACCACATGGCTACGGACCCCTATTTTAATAATAGATTATTGCTTAAGGCCTTTTGACACAATCTTATTGATGAAGATTTACAATGGTACACTCATTTTCCATTTGGATCCATTAGCACTTCTATGACATGGAGGACACTTTCCTCCATCGTTTTATTATCAACAATGGCCCTAGAGTTACTTATGACTGCTTACCTACTTTACATCAAGGCTCATCACAATCTATCAAGGATTATATCTTACGGTTTAGTGCTTGTATGCATCAACTATTATTCTAACCCATAGATCTATAGAATCAATTCATTTTCTGTTGTGGTCTAATTGTTGCGTTTAAGCAACTATTATAGTATGATACATGTGATTCATTCATTATTTTATGCAATAAAGTTATCGAACTAGAATAAGATCTTATCTTGACACACATCATAGATCCTCCACACATCTCCACCATTGATTTCTCATCTAGTTCTCCTCCATTTACATTAGTTGATCATCGTACACGATCTCCACCCTTTCCTAGTAAGAAAGCTCAATCCACTACATCAAAAAAGAATAATTCTTCTCCTCCTTTGCTAAAATCTATTTCTCCTTCCATTCCATCTATGTCACATGAGTCACTGCACTTCTCCCATCATGCTAGACCTCATGATGTGCTGCTTACCTTAATTTAAAAGTGTCTTATTTGCTTACCATCGAACCAACATCATCCACAACATCAATTATAGAGTCATCGTGATTAACCTTATTGTAATTACCATCACATTAATGACCATAGGGATAGTGATTACCTTTCCCTTCATGATATATTGTTACAATTAGATGATAAGGGCATCATATCTTTTGGATATTGCTTACATGAGTGATCCATCTCTCATATACTTGGTCAACGAGTTTCTCCTACAGTTGAGTCATCTCCTCTATCTCATTCTCAATTCATTGGTCATCCACCAATGTAGTTTGTCACTCATGTGCACTCTCCACCATGTCCATACACTACTACATCATCACATCCACCTCATTTATATTATCCACCACATCATGATGTTGCTTCACATTGGCTTCCACGGCCCACTGCATTTGCATAGCCTACTGCTACTCCATATTATATTAAATTCGGTTAATATACTCATACCGCTTCCATGCTACATGCTTCCACTACTTCATGCCACCTTGGTCTCTCGTAGGTGATTACTATCACCTTACTCCCTGATGATGCACTTGTGTTCTTACGATTCTTACATGACTGTTGAGGGTTTTCTTATAAGATCGTTTCATCATGCGCTTCGTCAATTCATCTAATGCACTCAATCATTTCCTGATTATGTACTATTTCTTTACGCGGTTCATTCTTGATTGCTAAGGGGTATTAACTAAATGAGCTTCTCCATCCACATGCTAGGGGAATCGATAATTTTCTCTCCCCTAGATTCATCATACTAACATATTATGACCGCATTACATTATTATACGTTCATTTTACAATCATACATTATCTATTTAACATCTATCCACACTACACTAATTACACGTTAAAAATTCCACATCATCCACATTACACATTTTATTTTCCACCATAGAATGATTATTACATAATAAATTCAAATGCATCACATACATTCCAACACTAATTACCAAATCATATATTATCAATCACATTGTGACATCCAAACACAACAAAATAAGCTCATCATATATAAATCACATGTATACCTCCACAAAGTACATCATTTGGCATGTTCCACATCAATTTGTGGATGGAAATATACACTAACAAGGACCAATACACATCGCATATAAAAATAGATAACAAAACACAACAAGTTAGAAAACCATCATTATCACATAGGCCAACAACAATATACACAACATAGCTATATATAGATACTTATGCTCCACTATAGCCACTGCCACATTTTCAGGGGCATGTACTTCCCCCTCTACTCCTCCTCCCTATGGTAATACCATTGGGTATGTAAACAATAGATACAAGAATACCCATCGATGTGTCACCCAATATGTTTGGTACTCCTTGGTGTACCTCATGTCATTTGAATCTATCAACTCTATTGTCACATTTACATCATCTAGCCCAGGAGGTATTAACTGCTCTCCTATGGGCCCTAGCCTAGCTACAACCCTCCTAGGTGCTCCGATGGATCTCAACAATATATATGGCTCTGGGGGCACATCCTAAGCCATACTGACCTAGCGCAAAAATATCTCTACCTAAAATAGCTCAGCTACACCTGGGAATCAATCCTCCAACCACATAGTCCTATGAATACACTAAAATTGTACAACATCATTTTCCCATCCTCCATAATCATGGTGTGGCCTCCATATAACTTCCTTGGGCCCCATCCTATCTATCAGTTCCCTATAGGTATTTATGTCCATCTTATGCCCATGAATATTAATCCAACTCCTCGCATATATCTATGTCCTAGCGCACTCTACTCATGGACCTCCAACTAACCTTAACACAGCTATATGCTTGTAGACACCTATAGTTTGATCAAAGAAATCTTGTTCCTAATATTTCACTAACTATTCAACTCCTTACAAATTAACGACACTTCATCAATTAGGCCTATCTAACTGCCCTTGTATGACATTCTTTTGGTCATATTCCTCCTATAACTAACTAATTGGGCCAATATAACCTCTTGTTAGCTGAAACATCTTCTATTCTCCTTCTATATCATTTCTATTAGCTTCCTAGACCATCAATCCATTTCATTGGATTGAGTAATCCTCTCATAGCTCTCTCAGGCTCCTAATTCCTCACTAATCAGGATTAATTAGCATAGACCTAATTAACTTGCCTAAGACATGTTTAACCTCTTCTAAGTCATAAAGTGCTTTTTGGCTTATTCATTTTTCCCACATGCACCAAAAGTCTTCCATTTTTGGAATTAAAAAACTATAAATATCAAACTACCCCTAGACTATTTCTAAGAACACTTCCTCCTTTCTAACATAAACTATCATATTTTTTTTTAGGATTAAGAGCTTTCTTCATTGTTTATTGAGCTATTTGCATATTTCACTCAAGATTTTGGGTAAATGAGAGAATCCATTAATGGTGATCTCTCATTCTCAAATACCTTGGATATCAAATGATCATAACTAATTGTTAAGAGTCTTAATGGGTTCATTTCCATAGCTTTCAAAGAGTAGATAATATCTAGACATGTTAGGTTTGTTTGTATTGAATTTTTTTTTAAAGATTTGGGGCTTATTAAGTGTTCTTGCCTCATTTCATAGCTTTTGTAACTTTTCCTTATTCACATTTGGCATGCCTGGTGGGAGTTACTCCATAGTCCTTTAGAAGTCGTTTTTGAGCTTTTCATCTCCATATCTAACTATTTTCATGTTTTTAGGGTTAAATAGCTTGTTTTATAACATATTTCTAACTTTAGGTGAGCTAAATATCCCTTTTGCGTGATTATTTAATGGGTTCAAGCTAGAAATAGGTTTTAATGGCAGAAAACTAACATGTTTTCTTTTTTGAATTTTTCATTTTTGTGATTTTCTGTGGTTTTGCAGGGGTATGCGTAGGCATCCTGAACCAGCACACATCCTTCATCTTGGGAACGCACCCGCTTATCTGGCCGTGTACCCGTCTACTTGCATTTTGACCGTTAACCCCATTTTACAAAGGGGCGCGTACTCATCCTTATTCATGCGCACTCATCAACTTACACACACACCAGCCTCTCGGGACACGCAGGTGTTATTTGAATACCATGTTGACCTCATACTTTACCTTGCATGTGTATCTTCCTTTTGGGGCATGTATCTGCTAAAACCCACGCACACATGCAATTCTTCCCATGTAGGCGTAAAGCCACACTATCTATTTCTATAGCCGCATGCATATGCCATTCAGAGAACATATTCGTTGATAGGCACATGTACCCATCATTTTGGGCATGTAGGTGCCACTATCAAAAATCAAAATTTTGTTACCGGTTGCAGATTCAAATTTCTTAATTTTTCTAAAAAAATTAGGTTTGTAACAGTGGTTTGAAAGTTATTTTGATATTATTTTAGCCTAACTTAGTTAAGTGTTTGCATTTTTGGTTTGTAGAGGTATTTTTAAGCATGTATGCTCTTTCCTCACACCTTCTAGGTGATCTTGAGAATCAATTTTTTTTTCAAAACCCTTCTCTTTGCTTTCCAAACACTCTAATTTAAATCTTATGAAGGATTAACTTTCAAAGTTGGCTAAAAGGAGTTTCTTTTTTCACAAATTGCTTAAGTATTTTACATTTCTTGCCACATTTGATTAGGATAGTTTTTTTGTGTATGCTCTTTCCTTACATCTTAGGATGATTTGGGAAATCAAAAGCAACATCTTATCCTCTTTATATAACGTTATTGGAAAATTACTAATCTCTCGTATGTAGGACCCAATTCGCTTATCAAAGAAAGGAGGTTTGAAACACTAAAATTACTAATACACATGTGATTATAGGTTTCCAAAAGGTGTACTACGTAAAACCACACTAATTCTAAAAAGATCAAAAACACACCACATTCATCACACTGTATATGAAGGTTTCGAAAAAGGGTACGTCCTTATCTGCTTAACTAGAACGTAACCCCTTTGGCATAATGCCTTAAGCTATAACAATGGGGGTGGTTATGGGAACCCCAAAGTATTGTACCACTGAGTAACCTCATGGACGAAATGGGAAGCACTCTGCTTACCTACTTGAGTAGTAATATATATTTTGAGTTAGAATCAAAATTGTCCATATAGCGACCCCGATGAGAACATGCGTGGATGCATTCATTGTTCATCATGTTTGAAGGGGGGTAAAGTAAAGTCAAGATAAACCAAAACTATTCATTACAACTTTCTTGGCAAATCAAGCTCGCAATAGACAAACTTGTGACACCTAGTTGAGCAAACTATCTAGGAAAGTCATATCTTCTTAGAGCCCACTAGTCTAGTCTAAACCATCATGTCTTGTCAAGCTCTCATGAAGTGATAACTTAATTGGATTCAAAACCTTGTTTTTCAATCAAGGAAAATAATCCACTTAAGTTAAAGCTAAGTGTCACTCATCACAATATTTTCAATGTATTACTTAGCTTAGTTTCTTTCTCGCCTAGGTGAAACTTTTCCCAAGTAACGCTTAGTTCATTTCCACCCAATTTGATCTATACTTTTACATTCTTGTTTCCCATTTGGGATAAGGGAAGGCATCTCTCACAAGTTTTATCATATATTGTGTTCACTAATTTTTTCTATTTACGCTCATCCATGTTTGCGGCTGAGTTGTTAAACGTCTAAAGTGTGTGGGTACGTTCTTACATCTCTTGATTTCGAGATCATATTCATAGCTAGGTTTGGTTTAATCATTATTTCCCCTTTGAGTTGTTATTCTTCTTGCATTCTAGCCATACAATTATGACACTTACACCTTATTTTCATTTATGAGAACTTCGTATAAGTTTCCATATTGTATCGTTATGTTGCTCACACGATTAATAACTTCTTGTTATACTTGCACTTATTTTTTATTCTAACATCATTTAATGATTTTGAAAGTGTTGATATTGCAATGTTTATATCGTAATAGCATCATCTTGATACTAATACCTCACTTATTCTGAGTTGTGTTAACGTTTTGAGGCAGTGTTGTTATGTTATTCACATTTGTAACTTCCATTGTAAAAAAACTTAGATTTTTTGTATCTAAACTAATCATAGTATATCTTGTGGAGAGATCACATCAATAAAAATTTGGTTTTTAGGTCTTTTTTGTATTTAAAATAAACCTAGGTCATGATAGGGTTGTCACTATCTATTTTACACCTATCTTTAGAACCACAACTTAGGGTATAGTGTTCTATAAACAATTTGAGTGATTGACTAATTTAATATTGGATTTACATGATTATTCCTAGTACAATTTGCATATTATTTTCCTTATAACATTTCGAGACAATGAGACTCTAAAAAACTCATTTCACGTATGCCTAGGTTTATTACAACTTGGATACACATAAACAAAACTTAGGATCGCATAGACTAGTGATGCCAAAAATCACAAAAATGGTATTTAAACAAGATGAACACAACTTAGAAGTAAATCCTTTTAATTCAACGTACCCATTCAGTGGTAACAACTTATGACCCCTCTTTTCATAGGTTAAATACATTGAACCATCAATCAACTATAGTGGAGAGGATTCTAATTCATCTAAAGACCAACACAAACTAGATCTATCTCACTTTGATGAGCTCCTATACTACAATTAAGACCAAGTAATCGCAAGACTCCTTAAATTAGGAGCTAAGCTACCACAAGAGTGTGAAGTATTAATTAAAACCATCAATCGTGAAGTGGAAGATCTGCTACGACCTTCCCTCATTAACATGGACAATCCTTTCGACGTGGGGTATGCTCCTACTTTGGGTGTGCATAATAAAAATGTTTAAAGTGAACCACTAAAACCAACAGATGGTTTGAGGATACCTTACTTCAAGGCTTTACGTAGAGTCAAAATTGCACATGATCACAAAGACTCATCGTGATCATGTGTAATTCCAGAAAAACAAATGGTAAGCATATTTATCCCCAAATTAAACCCAGAAATGGCCTTCTACTTATAGATGCACTGCGACACTAACTTTGAAGAAGTTACAGAGAAAGGAAATCAAATTGAGAAGGCTCTCATTGTAAAAGGGACACTCAAACCCGTTACAAAGGACAAACATGAGTCCAAATCTGCACACAAATCAAATTTCTTTAGTAAGAAAAAACATGTTGTTGACAACGTCATCACAAACTCTAAGAGAGTCGAGGCTATGCAGAGTGGTCCACTATTAAAAATTTCAAAAGGACCTCACCTAAAGGTACCTACGAAACATACCTTTACACATCTAACTGATTCATTATCCGCTATACTCAAAGAGTTAGATGCTGTAAATATGGTGTAATATCCAACTGTAACAGTACTATATCCAGAAGATGCACCTAAGCTAGGTTGGTTTAAGGAGCATGAATACTACGATTTCATTGTGTCAAAGGACACAAGACTGATAGATGATTGAGATTTCAACATTTCATACAAGACCTCATCAAAGAAGGTAAAATTGCAGTAGATTCACCATCTGACTCCGGACAAGGTCCTAACAAGAAGATGGGTATATTAAAAGAACCATTTCCCAAGCATGAGGATAAAAATTAACAAGAAGCCAGATCACGGGCAAGCTCTCTAATGACTTAGGACCGCTTCCTACATCTAACCAAACAATAATAATCCATTTGACTCCCTTATAGGTTGTATCCATTCATCTGATGAAAAAGTGAACACCATTAGGATATTAGGAGATAGTTGTGTTGTAGGCACATGACATGCTCGTTTGGTGATACCAGATCCTCTACCTATTCCTTAGGAAGGCCAGTACAATTTGATAGAACAATTAGAGAAAACCCCAGCTAGAATTTCAATTATAGATCTCCTCAAGATTTCCATAGCTCATAAGAATATACTGTATAAAACACTTTAGAGTTCAGGGGTCTCCACAGATGTAGATCCCGCACACCTTCAAGTAATGATTGCAACCTTGATTCCAATGACCATATCTCATTTGATCGAAATGCAATCCCACGCAATAACCTTGAGCACAATTTACCCTTATACATAGAGTTTGTTGTCACTCATCATAAAATCAAAATAGTGCTTGTGGATGGTGAGTTTGGTCTAAATATTTACACATTGAAGCTAGTTAAGAAGCTAGGACCATTCAGAAGACAGATTTGGGTGCTAAAACTATTACCATCACAGCCTATGATAATGAGGAGTGAGAATCAGTAGAACTATAGTAATTCTAATAGAAGTAGGGCCGACGTATCATGATATGATGTTCCATACGTCCTTGACTTGGATCTTCCTTACAACATGCTCCTAGGATGCCCATGGATTCATGCCATGCAGGCCATTCCCTCTACCTTTCATCAGTGCATCAATTTGTGCCATGGAGGATAGATAATCACCATCCTAGGTGATCTAGAACCATTCACACATTGTAGGGCACTGCATAATTTTTCTCATGCAGTATATGAGTGTCCTTCAACAGATATTGTTGTCCCATTACAAAAAGGAGCTATAGAGAATGTCATAGATCCATATACACTCACTCCCTATAATCAGAACATTCCTACATTGGTCAATCCCTTCACATCATGGGACATTGGTCAACGTTCATAGTCAAAGTATTGAAGCCCAAATGATCAATTCACTCTTCAATAAGCCTTGTCAATATCAGACCTCTCAGTTTCACCCAGGACACATGGAAAGCCATATTTTCAATTCAAGAGCACGTGGAGATAAATGCCCTAAACCATTTGAGAGGTTTATTCCTAGTGGTATCTTATCTAAGGAGAATATGTTAGATACACCCACCAGATGGATACCTAAAGGCACTATGGCATCATGTCATCAAGCTCTGCAATATGTCAAAGGTCACCGCATGATGTATGTCATGGGTTATAATGGATTTGGATGCGGCATAAACACAAAGGAAGGCTAGAACCCATTCCTATTCCTCACTTTAAATCAAACAAACATGGCCTTGGTATCAGGTCTCATGACAATCCACCTTCCAAGATAGATGTTACATCTTCCGAATGTGAGGATGGCTCATCTCATTCAGATAGGGATGCAGATTCCCAGTGTAGCCTATACGAGGATCTTGCCTCCACTAACCTATTTCCAAATTCAACTATCTTCACCTTATCCGGATCTGATCCCCAACCTAATTTATCAAGTTACCCTAATATATCCCGAACTCATAGATTGGGATCAACAACTTCACGTGTCAATCAATTTCTTTGAGAATGATGAGACATTTGTAGAATTCATGGGACTCAGGGATACTATTCCAAATGGGGATCATAAGAAAGGTTTCTTTATCAAACTGGATACTTGCACATACTTTGGAGAAGAAATAGAGGTGTGTGGTCGGTTGAATAAAAATATTGTAAGAAAGGGAAAAAGCTACTTCTGAAAATCCTTGTGGTAAAAACAAGCATAAGTCCCATAGTGAAAACCTCTTTGAGGCACTAGTGGACAAACAAACTAAAGAAACTATGGAAAAATGGTGTACCCATTCAAATATGATGATCCCTCAGAACCACCTGTAGAGGTTGATCTTACTCTTCCCCTGATCTTATACGGATGGAAGATACATCTAAAATGCTCATTAAAGAAACAATTAGTGTTAATATTGGTTCAAAAGAAGATCCTAAAATGATAAAGTTAGGAGCTTCACTCTCGGCACAAGAACATTATTTTTTTGTGGCATTGTTACGGGAATATGCAAAAATATTTACATGGTCATACATAGATATGCTGGTTTGGATCTAGAATTGGTTGTACACAACCTTGTTGTGCACCTAGATGCCAAACCCATCAAGCAGAAGTTAATAAAGATGCATCCAAAGATTATGCTTATTGTTAAGGAAGAACTAAAAATATATTAATGACAAATTTTATCAAACCCATCGACTATTCAGATTGGATATCTAATATAGTCCCAGTTCAAAAGAAGTCGGTTGGTATCAGAATATGCACTGACTTCCAAGACATCAACAAAGCATGTCCCAAAGATGACTTCCCTCTGCCTAACATAGACATGATCATCGAATCAACTGCCAGTTATGAAATGTTATCCTTAATGGTGGCTTTTCAGTTATAACCAAATTAGGATTACAGAGGAAGATCAACATAAGACTACTTTCATCACCCCTTGGCGGAAATTTTTCTATAAGGTCATACCTTTCAGACTCAAGAATGTCAGGGCTACATATCAACAGATGTAATGACAATCATCTTCCATGACATGATGAATGACATCATGGAGGATTATGTTGATGATATCTTAGCGAAATCCAAAACTAGAGAAGAGCACCCTGAAGTGCCGAGATGAATCTTTCAATGCCTCTATGAGATTATAAGGTTCACCTATCCCAGAAAGTGCATCTTCAGCGTATTATCAGGAAATCTCACTTAGGTTTCATTGTTTCACAGAGAGGGATAGAGGTAGATCCAGCTAAGGTTGCAGCTATCACAAATATGCCTCCACATAAGAACCTCAAACAACTAAGAAGTCTACAAGGAAAAATTCCAGGCAATCCAACTATTTATTTCACAGCTTGCAGATAAGTGCCATCCTTTTACACATCTACTGAAAAAATATGTTACCTTCAACTGGGGACTAGATTGTCAAAAGATCATTTGAATTTTTTAAGTAATATTTAATCAACCCACCTGCTCTCATGCCACCTACCCTAGGAGAACCCCACGTGCTATATATTTTAGCCACTCAATTTCCTATTGGTGCACTGTTTTCCCAATATGACCTTGGCCACAAAGAAAGGGCGGTTTATTACCTCAGCCACACCTTAATTTCCTACAAGTTGAATTATCCGTAGATTGAAAAATTTCCTAGCAGTAGTCTTTACTTTCCAGAAACTTTGCCATTACCTCCTTAACAACAAAACCAAGTTAATATCCAAAGTTGACCCTCTCAAGTACCTCTTATCCAAACCCACCCTTACAGGACGAATGGTTAATTGGATCATTCTCCTTAGTGAATTTTACATTGAGTTTCGTTAACCAAAATTCTCTGAAGGGACAAGTATTGGTATATCAGTTAGTTGAAGCTCCCCTACCAGGAATGGAACCATTGTGTCTAGATCTTCCAGATGCATCTATGATGTATATCGAAGAATCTGTCGTATGGCAAGTCCATTTTGACATGGGTCATTCACATTTCATGGATCAGGAGCAGGAGTGGTACTCATCACTCCCACAGGAGAAGTTATTCCATGAGCATTTTGTTTGGGATTCCCTTGTACAAATAACATTGTAGAGTATGAGGCCCTCATCACTAACCTTAAGTTAGCTATCACCTAGAATATCTGATAGCTACGAGTCATTGGTGACTCCCAACTAATCATTAAATAAGTTAATGATGAATATAAGGTCAAAGATGAAAAAATTGTTCCATACAAGAAAATGGTTGAGACCTTGAAAGAATATTTTGTACAGGTTGTCTTTGAGAAAAGATCCAAGATCACACAACAGATCAACAAATGCAATGGCTACAATTGGATCTCTACTGCACATTCCACCCTAGGCAAATAAAATTCCATTCTTTGTGGAGCACTTACGAGTGCCCGCATATGAAATGCCAAAATCTTGTTTGGCATGTGAAGTTGTTGGTCCATTCTCACCCTGGTACAATTCCATATTTAATTATCTACAAGATGTCATGTTTCCCCCAAAAATTTCCCCATACCAAGAAAAAAATCCTTATCCATCATATAGCCCATTATACCCTCCTAGGAGGCACCCTCTATCATCATGGCTATGACATGAATCTACTACATTGTTTGGATGTTACTAAGTCAGTCCATGCTATTAAAGAAGTACATGGAGGTATTTGTGGAGCACATACTAGCTGCATGATCCTAGCTAAGAAACTCTTGAGAGTGGCTATTATTGGCCTACCATAGAAGCATATTGTTGCAAATTTGTTAAGAAGTATGAACTGTGTCAAAAATATGGAAACTTGATACATGCACCAGCACAAGTTTTGAAATCACGACTCCTTGGCAACTTAATGGGGACTTGATCTCATAGGGAAGCTCACTCCTACTTCCTCATATGGCCATACCCACATTATCACTGGCACTGAGTAATTCACTAAATGGGTAGAGGTTCTGCCTCTCACTTATGTAACCGAGTGCAAAAATTTCTAAATTCATAATGAATCATCTAATCTGTTGTTACGACATCCCCTCCACCATTGTCACAGATAATGGTAAATCCTTTAAGAAAAAGATAGTTAAAGCATTATTCCAATGCTTCCAAATCTAACTCAAGTGGTCCACCCCCTATTACCCTCAAGGTAATGGACAAGTAGAGGCCACCAATAAAACCCTTGTTTGAATCATGGAGAAAATGGTTAGTAAAACTAGTTCATAATTGGCACCTTTAGATCCATCCCACCCTCTAGGCCTATCAAGCCTCCATTTGTACCCCTACTGGTGTTACTTTTTATTCATTAGTCTATGGCACCGGGGCCATCATACCCTTGGAAATTGAACTTCCCTCCCTGAGAATATCTCTCTGGGACTATCTAGATAAAGGCAAATACTACAGGGTTTCTCGACTGTAGAGTTAGAGCTACTAGATGAGAAGCATATGAGAGCGCTCAATCACCTAAAGTTTTATCAGAATCAGGTATCATGAAGATTCAATAAATGGATCATACCTCATGAGTTTGATGTAGGTGATCTCATGTGGAAAGAGAACTAGAAAAACACTATTAAAGACAAGAAAAGAAAGGAAAGTTTGAAGCCAACTGGTTAGGCCATATGTTGTGGTCGTTAAGTATGGTTCATGGGGATACAAGCTGGCTCACTTAGATGGTGAGGAATTAAAGGAACCTATGAATGCAATGCATATCAAGTGATTCTATGCTTGAATAAGAAGTTACTTGGAAAAGAAAGAAAAAAAACAGCAAAAAAATAAAAAATTCAAGAAAACAGTAAAATGAAAACAGGTCGTCCAAGTGTGAAAACCACACAATTGTGGTGCATTGGGCAAGTCCTTGGGTGAAAACTGGTTTCTAACACTTAAGGAAGATTTTTTATTCATAGGCTACTCTCACATCTGGATGGGTAACTCTTACTTCTATCTAGGATTAGTTTCCCTCTCAGGTATAGGAATCCTATTGAACCTATCTTACAAAATTCGTGATCTGGCTCATTTATTCTTATATCTACGTGAAGGAATCAAATTTGTATATTCCCATCTAATGTTGGGGCACCTTCACATCTAACCTTATTGAACATACATGTGTGGCATTTTGCCTTTGTATATTCCCACCTCACATTTGCGGCATCCATGCTTCTTTATTACATTGCTTTCAAAACAGGAAAAACACAAAAACATTCAGAAAATGTTACCTAAACATTTGAAAAACTCCCTCCTAGGGATGATGCTACACAAACAACATAACATTGTCTTAAAAGAAACCTCAAAAACAATGTGAACAGTAGCCTTGAAAAATTATCTTTTGAGATAAACACCAAAAATAATAGAAAATATATCAATATTGTCCCACAAAAACAAAGTAGTAGTTTGATTACTTTTAGTTGTCGGTTTGTAGAGTGTTGATTGCATTTTATTTCCATGTTGTATGTGCACTGGATTGAATTCATTTGCTTAGGTTGAGTGTTACTTAACTATTGCATTTAGTTTGTTTTATCTTGCATACTTGTTTATAAATGTAGTGTGTTCATTAGATTTGTTTCATTGCATTATGTTGTATGTTTAAATTGAGTTCAATTATTTTCTTAAGTTGAGTTTTACTTAACTATTGCATTGAGGTCCTTCTTGCATATTTTTTTATGTTTATGTTGTGATTAATTATATTTAATTGCATTCCTTTTATTATGTGCATTCGATTGAATTCATTTGTTAGTTTAGTTTAGAGTGTTAATTTGAATTATTACTAATACACATTGAATTCATTTTGCATACTTGTGAATGTTTGTCTTGTGTTAGTTTTGATTAGGTTATGCTTGTGAATTGATTGTATAAATTTTTTTCATCATAGCATATATCACATCTATCATCATATCATCACACATAACATCATCTATAAATCATATATCAATAAAAATGCTAAGTTTTACATCAAGCATGTATGATAAGATAATCATCACATACCATATCATCAATGGGGCAAGAAGGGATTATGCATGATCACAAATCTATACCCCCCCCCCCCCCCCCGCACCAATATCATAAGTATCATATTGTGTACTAATTTAAAACATCTCATGTACAACACAAATGATCTCATCTAAGGATATATCATAAATCCAAAACATAAGATACATCATCAACATCCATCATGATACATACATAAGAAATGAAATCATACATCATCATCCATAAATCATCATCATAAGTCATATAAAAACATGGAAAGTATAACACTGAATGTTCATATACATGTATAAAATGTATGTCTCAAAAATATATACATCATTAATAAAAAAATCTTCCATCAAGGGCATAAATCAAAATAGGCCTTCATCAAGAGGCATAATCCATCATGATACACCATACATCATCAATCAAAACTGAGCTTTCATAAGAGGTATACATTAAGAGTACATACATATGTGTCTAACAAAAAATGAGTCATGCCTGAATTGATCCCTCGTGAGTACTGGGAGGCCTATGATCTCGCAGATGGAGGCATCACCTGTGTACTCAGACCCCCTATCAATCTCGCTATCTGATGGTCTCGTGGCTGCTCCACTGATCTAGATGATGCCTCAGGTCTCCTATAGACTACTACACTGAAATAACCTATCTCTCTGATCCTCTAGAACAACATCATAGTACATGGCCTTGTAATAAGATGTCCTACTATTAGTTTTAGCCAAATCCATATATACTTTGAGGTACCACAACATCTCCATTGGTCTGATGGAATGAAGCTACCCCTACCCGCAGTCTCGCCAGCTCAATGCCTGACCCGTTGTCCTCTTAGCTGCCAATCGGTCTCTCTCTATTGTGACCTAATCTCTCTCCATTATAAGGGCCTAAGCATTAGCCTGGGCCAGGTCCCTCTAAACTAGTAGTTGTTGTACATGTGCATGTGACTATTGTAATAATATTATAATCTATGTACTCTAAGAAGCAAGTTGTTGAATCTGTTGAAACCAGGTGGCACCATCTCCACCACCTCCCTAACTGGCCTGAGCTCTAGCTTGGTCTTATTTTACGGTAACCACCTGTAGGTGTGCCCTAGCCTGATCTGTCTTGGCTGTCATCTAAATCTACACAACTATAACATGTTTTAATTATTGTTGTAGTGCACCTACCTACCCTTCATCACCACCGTCTCCTCCACCACCCCCTGGACTATGTGGCAGACTAGGAGTAAGACCTTGTTATGGAGCATGTTTCCTAGGAATGTGTTTCCCTATAGCACAAGGAGGAGGACCCTGTTGAATCACCAGATGAACCTATCTCAATGGAACATGAACTCTAACTGGTATACCAACTGGAGGTATCTGCATATGTGGAGCCATAGGTACATGTCTTTGTCTCATCCTAGGCCCTTGTCCCTATGGTTGACAAGGTGGAGGACCATGCCCCCCACCCCATCGTGATGCTCACCATCAAAAGGATCACCATCATCTCTATCAACATCCTCCTCATCACTATTAGTTGGCCCCTCAGGAGGTGTCCCTAACTCCTGTGTCCCAGGCTTCTCGTAGGATAGTCAGTTGATGAGGTAATATTGTATAAAACTAGGGTCCATACTCAGTAGTACATACATGATCCCTGACCTGTCTCAATAGTACCCATGATACTGGCACCATCTGCTCATAGTTGGCCTTGGTTCTATCCATCTAAATCTATGGACCCATATCAAAAACCTCTCAGGATCTGCGTGTGTATCACATGTCATGCCTTGACACATCCTGAACAATACCAAACTACCTTTAGCATCTATCCACTCTATAAAACTCCCTGATGTAATGTCAGCTCCCAAACATAAAATGATCTACCATGGCCACGTTGATCTCTACACCATCCTCTGGCCACTGAAAGTGTCTATAGGGCCTTGCATTTTAATGGTTTCAAATTTTTGTAAATGTGTTTTGAAAGGTTGATTTGTATTCCATACTATTTACGCTTATTGGACATCATTGAACTCTTGACAATAATGATAGGTATCTCCTATATTAGGCCGAACATCATATCCGGTTAGAACCCAACCCATCCCAGATGGCTCCTCTAGGGCAAGAACTCGTAAAACATCTGTGGGATGGCCAATGGCTATGTGATCCTAGGCCCATATTTATAATAATATAGATGGGCCTCCCATCTTCTGATGGTAGTAGGTGATAAGGTGAAGATCCCAATACAAATCCGTCAATATACATTGGCCCCAAAAATACCTCTCACCTTGAACCAATCCACGAACTACTCCGATGAGACCAAGCGCGAATGAAGCATTGGTATTTTTAGTAAGTAGAACACCATTGACAAAGGCCATCAAATAAACCACCATCCGATTTAACTTCAGGTCTGCTATACACTGATGTAGTCAAATGGTCATACCTCAGCAAGGTACATTCTCAAATCCAAATAGCTCTAATAGATAAGTTGTGATATTAGTCTGGCGACTCGTGTACTCAATCAGCTGACCCTAGATGGGAACCCATGAAATCCTCCATACATCCTCTAGAGTGATAGTGATCTCACCAGCAGGGAGCCAAAAACATTGGCTCTCACTATGCCATCCGCTCAGCTAAGGTTGTGAGGAAGCCATGGTCTAGAGTAATTTGTGGCATATTAGCCACATGATCTAATCTAGTAACATATAATAGGATGTCCAAATACTCCTTATCCTCCTCATAAAAACCCACCTCTATAGCAGCCAAGTGCCCATATCACTCTCTAGTATGAAGGACGAGCAATCATTTCTACAAAACGATAATACACTACTATCTATATTCTTTAAAATGAGCAATCATTTCTATAAAATGATTTAATTCTATCTATATTCTTCTATTTCATTCTTCTACGTACTACTTTCTACTTTCTCTTACAAACATTCTGAGACCACATTCTTCTATACTTATCCTATTTTTCTCAAAAAATTGTATAATTCTTTCTTTTTTATGCATGCGCGCCCATATTGATGCCTATGCACCTAGTACATGTGCACTCTCCTACCAACGCATACGTTCCCATCTTTACGCGTATGCCCCTAACTAATTTCTCACCTAATCTAAACCCCCCTGTGTATAGGAATCCAACATGATGCATACACATGTAATTTGGGTGCGCATGTGTGCACACATCCGCCTTTTTCCCTCGATGCATACACATCCCTTACAACACATGTGCGTGTGCGTACCTATTTTCCCCGATGCATACGCATGCCACTAAGGCTCCCACACATGTAAAATCTGCCATATAAATGCTAAAAATGACATTAAATGCAAAATTTAACAAGAGGGGATAGGACACTCACATAGGATCCATCGTCATCTTTCTGTAGGTACTCTCCAACCCGGTCTGGACATCTCATCCACCTCTGAACTCTCGCCATCTCTCTCACAACTCACAAATCACTCGCGGTGAAAATTTGGAAGAGCTCTGTAACAAATGAACTAACCATGATGATTTACCCCCCTGGGAGGGGTATATAGGGTTATTTTAACACATCACGATGCCCTCTCACCTATCGTGATGGCCGAAATGGTTAATTCAACCACATCGTGGTCATTTTAACACCTTTTTCTACCCGTCATGATAATTATTTTTAACTAATTTTTTGCTAAGTTGGGGCACTAAGTGCCACCTAGCGCTCATTTATTCTCTCTAGGGAATTTTTTTAATGTTTCCAGGTGATATTTTCTTCTATCTTCTTCCATTTTAACCGTTGTGATGATTATTGTTATTAAATAATTAATTTTCGACTCGTTTTCTTCTCGTCGGGGCATGTTTGCTACTAGACATCCATCTCTTCACTCTGGAGCATTTCCGCGTGCTTTTAGTAGATTTTCCATATTCTAAATTCTTCTGACCGATAAAAAAATGTTAAAAATCAATCATAAATCATAAATCATAAAATCAATCAAAAATCCAAAAAAAATGTAAAATTCCAAAATTGACAAAAATTTGTTAAAGATCTCATAAGCAATTGAAATATGTGTCTCTCACATAGCACTCATCTCGTATATTGATGGCATTTTCACGTGTTTTGAAAAAATGACTCATAAAATATTTAAATCTACAATCATTTACAAAATCTCATTTGCTTACTTTGTTTGTACTCTGGGGCACAACGAGTTTCCTGGTACTATTTCGTAGTGCACAATGCTTTTTCATAAGACCGAGGTGGCCTTCGTTTTTCTCCTTGCATGTACAATTTTCTTGGGGCATTATTTTTAACCCTTGCCATTTATCACAAACATTTGGGACTACACCTGGATAAAAAATATTTGTGCCACTATATTAAATGTTGTTAGTTTGAGTGTCTATGTGTTTGTACTTATTTCCCTATTAGATCAACACGTTCACTTCTCATATTGCATTACATTTTATATGTTACATAGAGTTGGTATTTTATTAATGGACATTTGTTTGTATCTTGGCTTTTCATGTCATTTTACACTTCTATTGTATGCTTATATTTTTATTAAGGACCGATGATGAATATTCTTCATGATATGATGAAATGAATATTGTCTTACACATTATTGGATTGTAGATAGCTCAATATCTCCCCTTCTTTTTATTGTTTTTTCTTCTATCTCCATCACACTTAGCTTCAACATTCTTCCTCCACAGTTACGCACACTCCTCTCAATATAAATATCATATGTTTGGTGTCTTGCCTTTCAAAGTGAGCAGCCCCTCGTTGACTTATTTATTTAATATGATGTGGACAATGAGCAACGCAAACACAAGCTTGAGCATTATACATCTCGCTCTTCAACGCTTGCTCTTATAACATTTCTACAGGGATTTGTTAACAAAGGAAAAACTTGCGCTATGTAAATCTACCCTTGCTTGATCCACTTTCTTCCTTATTCTTATCTTTCACATAGGGCATCCTGACCCTACCCATTAATCTATATCTTCTATTTTATCTTTTCGATCGTCGATCGACCTCTTTCATCGCCCTATCGACAATCGAAGGGGCATCTTTCACCCTACTAATTTTTCTTCCACTCCCTCAAAAAAATAATTTAAAGTCGTTTGTGTTTGTCTACTTTCTTTGAAGTGGCGTAGCTTACGCCACCCTAAAGAGGGGAAAATATAGACACCTATAGTTTGATCAAAGCAATCTTATTCCTAATTTTGCACTAACTATTCCACTCCTTGCAAATTGATGACACTTTTTCAATTAGGCCTATCTAACTCCCCTTTTATGACATTCTTTTGGTCATGTTCCTCCTATAACCGACTAATCGGGCTAATATAACATCTTGTTAGCTGAAACCTCTTCTAATATTCCCCTTCTAGACCTTTTTATTAGCTTTCCTATAACCATCAATCCATTTCATTGGATTGAGTAAAATTCCTCTCACAGCTCTCTCAGGGTCTTTTAATTCCTTCCTCACTAACCAAGATTATTAGCCTAGACCTACATTACTACCTAAAACTGTTAAACCTCTCCTAGTCATAAGTATTTTTGGCTTATTCCGTTTTGTCCCACATGTACCAAAATTCTTCCATTTCTGAGTTGACCACACAAAATAATACCAAAAAACCCATAAATAACCCCACTAACCCTAAACATTTCTAGAAACTTCCTCCTTTCTAGCATAAACTATAATATTTTGTTTAGGATTAAAAGCTTTTCTCATTATTTAATTGAGTTTATT